>JAWQFJ010001559.1:137947-185447 GCA_034096865.1 Theodoxus fluviatilis
TTATGAGTACAGGAAAGCTGCGGATAGTGTGGGCTATAATTATTAGGGCAGAAGAGAGAGATTTAGTACATATATAATGAAGCGGTACGCACTGCATTGATGCATGAGCAAGACAGAACATTCCGTGGTTGAAAGGGGGTTTGGGGAGAGAAGACTATGTCACAAAAGGGTCTGTATAGATGCAGAGTGAGGAGATGTGCTGACGGTTGCCTTGTAAGGGTTTTGAAGGGGTCTGAAGGCGTCTGGTGAAGTCTCGCTCGTGTAGAACAGTCTCTGAAGGGAATGTAGGAAAAGTCCAGACTAAACGCGGCTCGCTGCTATGACACTGATGTATATCTCATCCACGAGAAATGAATCACACAAAGGGCAGTAAGCACAACGACTGGCAGGGCATGTGTCATGCACTGAGCAACGCGCAAAACAGGGCTTTCAAGGGGATCTGAAGCACTCTAAGGAGGCTTATGCTGGTGAGTTCTCCCTCTCCACAAGGGAGTCTCGTGAAGCGAGAGTGTGCTTGGTAGGAGGGATAGCCTGGGTCCAGGTCTGGCGGCCCCTCATAGCTCATCATCATCATTCTGAGTGCCAGGCCACCGACTCCCGCCCCCGTGTCTGGTGAGAGGAAATGGATGAGCTGTTGGTTGGGGGAATTATCTTTTGCATGCTGTGTTTTTGGGAGGAGCGGGCGGGTCCGCTCGGTGGAATATTTTTTTACGACTGGCGACGCGGCGTGGGACCATTACTTTGACACGAAGACAAATGAGGCCTGGCCGTTCTGTTGATATTTCAAAGGTATTCCAGGCCGTCATGTGCAAGGGGAGGACGTAATTTGAATGGATGGAGGTTGTTGAGCAGAAAAAATTATTCCCTCTGCACCCAGAAAGTCCCTCCTTGCTTTGGTTGCTCGTGTGGCTTCCCGCCGCGGACAGGACAGACTTGGAGAACTGGTGGGTGTTGTACCGTTGTGCCTTCACAAACAATCAAGGCGACAACTGTTGGCAAACTTGAAGTTGTCGATGAGAGAGGAACCCATTCAAAATCAGAAGCGCTGAAAATTACTTCTGACTACGCCTTTCTGGCTTTCCACCCACTCTAACGCCAGAGGCCTCTAAGCAATCAAAACTATTCTGAGAATGGTTTTTCTCACAGTGACGAAATCTATTTTGTCTTTCACGTCCTTTGTTTTAGACCGGCTGCCGCTCTTTTGAACTGTAAATACATCAAATAGCTCCAGCGGGGAAAAAAGGGGGAGCGAGACATTCTCGTCGTTGCGCACAATACCCAGGCGTTTTTTGTGAGGGGACTAATGTTGTGACACATGGTGGGTGTAACTCGAGACACTTAATATTGTATCCGCGTCGCCTTAAGGCCGACACTTGGACCATTGTGCGAGGTGGGAGAATGCTCTGTATGCACTCTGAAGGCTGTCGTGCATGGCGAGACAAAAACACACTGCTTCTGCCTCCTTGAAACATAAACCTTTTTTGTTTCGCTGATGCAGATTCGACGGTGCATACAAACAGGGAAACTTGACAACAAATTCAATTGACTCCACCGGTCACAATGCATGGATTCTCAAGTCACTCGGCAATAATCGCGTTATCTACTTCATCACTGTCCTCCATTTTTGCATGGGATGATTATTCAGGAGAATGGGGCGTTCCCATTGGCTGATCTGCAATCTGTATCAGTGATCCACCATACATTTTAGAGCGTGTTCTAAACCACGGCTCACTTGAGATATTGATTTCAGGAGACAGTTTTTTTGTGCACCTACTCTCACACGAGAAAACATATATGTGGAAAACACAGGCTGCTGGGAAACATGTTTTTCACCGCGTCCGACAGCCTTAACAAAGCGACGTGCCTGCGTTGTTATCTCTTGCCCCCCCCCCCCCCCCCCCCCCCCTTTCTTAAATTACAAACTCAATGTTCGGTTCTGGATTGAGTTTCATGAAGAAATGGAGCTTCGCAGGTAATGAAGCATGTGAAATGGCGGCTTTTATGATGTAACATATACATGTTCTTCTATTCGAATCTAATTGCTTGTGTAATTCAATCTAGTATAGAAAGATTTGTTTCTCTTTTTTTCCAGCCACGAGCCACGCGGTGATGAACGAGAACATTCCACTGTACGTCGGTCTGTGCGTAGCTGTGGCCGTTTTCATCATCGTCGTTGTCATCGTCGTCATCGTCATGCGACGAAAGAGTGCTCAGCAGCAAGGAGTCTTCGACAGCGTCCCTCCCAGAGCTGGTAGGTCTCTTGTTTGTTTGTAATGCACGTGTGTTCGTGGTAGCACAAACTAACGTGTGTAGCACACACACGCACACATACTTACACAGACGCACACATACATGCACGCACATGCACAGACACACACAAACACACACACACACACACACACACACGCACACACACTGACACACACGCACGCACGTGCACATACACAGAGGGCACTTATGAACATATGCTTAAAGCTGCACTTTCATTATTTGGTTCTGCCCTGACATGCACAGAAAAATGCACATGCAGTCTGTCCTGCCCAAAATCATACCACTCTTTTTTTGTAGTGGAAGAAAAATCTCGTTTCACTGCGTACACATCTTGCTAAGATCCCTCAGAATCCTTCTTCGAACATCGAATTCTACACGGGACATTGGAAAAACAGTCTCATCTACACTCACCAAGTCAACACGACGATGCGGAAGATGAGGTGCGGTCAGGCCTGAAATGAGCTTGTGCAAGAGCAGCGCTGCACGTGCAAGGAACCTACCCCTTGATCCCTAGCAGCCAGCCATTCGGAAGGCTGCACTGCAGCCCACGTGACCCACTGACGGTCTTCGTGGCCCCAGTAGGGGAAGGCGTTGATGAGGAAGGACCATTGAGGGGCAGCTAGCTCGGGACGTGATGTGGAAGCAAACAGTCGTTCCCGCCTATTCACAGGCTCGGAAATGCAATCCCAGCATCATTTTCTGCCATTGTAGCCTGACCGGCGGACTGACCCAATTATGGGTAAGAAGCAAGGCGAAAGTTATTGAGCAGGCACTGGGCACACAACTCTTCGTCTCTAAGGAAACTTGATCTGGGATGACCCCTCTTGCATTACTGGGAGACGGCCTTGGGAGTGACAAATGACCATCAATTCTGGAGAAAGAGGAGGAAAAAGGAAAGCCTGCTAATCGATGGTAAAAAATTCTTTAGAATAAAGAAGAAGGGGAGGTAAGGACGAACGGAGGATGGGCAAATGAACGGACTAGAAGACAAGTTGACTGGCTGATGTTAAAAAACATATGGTAGGAAAGCAGTCACACATAAACAGAAAAACATATAAGAGTCAGGTAGACAGAGACCGATGGACTGACTGACTGACTGACTGTCTGTCTGACTGACTTAGCCGTACAGAGCAAAGGACAAAGAACAGGGACGTAACTTTGTAAAAAAAAGCAAGCAGACAGACAGGCAGGCACACGGACAGACACACGGTTCATCCAATAGTCGGCTGACAAGAGGGTCGGGGGAAAGAAACCTAACAACCCGGATAATTTCATTGGTGTTCCTCCAAACGCCACAGGGCGGCAGCAGTCCCTCGCGGCATCGATCCAGGAGGAAAAACCTCTGTGGACCTGTCACCTTTTAGCTCTGACGCCAGGGGAAGAGTAAGGCCCGCTTCTTCTCAGGCCGCTTATGGGGGACTTGCTGAAGCTGGGCGCGTGCCTGTTGATGGCTGCAATCAGAGGGGTCTCGGGCCTTGGCTTCTGGATTGGCAAGGAGGCCGGCAGGAAGATAAGGAACACTCCCTGGCGCTGACGATTTGCTAGAAAGCCACCCTCCTCAGTTCCGCCAGCTGTGGCCACTCGGCCTTTGCCCCCCTACCTGTCCAGACCAGAGGAAGCCTGAAAGATCACAGGGCATCCCACCGTCTTTCAGCCAAGCTTGCCTCTTCTGACTTGGGCATGATTTCAAACATATTGAGCCTTGCGCCTCTGCTGCTGCTCGCTCCGCCATGCAAGACTTCCTAGATGAACAAATGGAAGCCTCGACTTTAAAAAACCTTGTCGAGTTGTCATTCCGGTATGACTCTTTTTTTGGGGGGTGGTGGTGGTCTTTATTAGATAAAGATAAATTGTGTACAGTTATTTGGATTTCCGTCCACATTGTATAAACGACTTCCCGATCTCAAAGGAGTGTGAGATCAAATGCACGCATAGACCATACGAACCGTATTTCGTCTTCTGCGGGGGAAAAACTCTGAAAAAAGAGTGAAAATATGCCTACCTGCGTTTTCATGGCAATAGGATTACGATGTATATAAACACAGTCCAAATCTGTACAGTTTTCATCCCGAAATAGTGCATGAAGAGATGTTATCTTTTGAGGCGGAGGAGCTGAGATGTCTAAACCGATACTGCAATGAGCAAATCTAATTGTTGGTGATAAGCAGAAAATTTTCGTTGCGATATAACACTGCTGTTTTGACAAGGATGCTGTGCGAGGTGGTTTTGAATAATAAATAAAATGAGATGGCTGGCGAATCCTTTCTCACATTCTGCATCATCACCATCACGGTTTTATTTTCCACCGAAATACAACACCGCCTCCCGCCCATGGCATTAAAAACTGCCGAGGAAAAACATATGTCTTGCTTGATGGAGCTCATCATCCAATCACACATCTCTTCTCTCAACTGGGCAGACAGATGGCGAGCAATTATGAGAAATCCCGATTAGATTATCTCCGAGGAAAATTGCTTATCGGTATGGAAGCTCTCCGGCTTCTAATAGTCTGACTTACCTCTGTAAACAAGCAGCTCCACACAGAGAGGATGTGTGTATGGATAAGATTGCCTGGGTGCTCTCCCCGTCGCACAGCGAGAAGCGCTCCATGGAGACGGTGTAGCAGTTGTGGAGGGCAGGCGTCCATGTTAGAGTGGGGATGGGGAGGAAGAAAGGCCTCCTGGAACTCCCCATAAGAGGCTAGAGGATGATGGTTTTCGTCTGATGGTATCGTCCCTGACAGCCAGCCCCAGGCTGCTCTATCTCAACTTCCCAAGGTTCCATGCCCTCCCCTTTCTCTCTCGTCCCTTTCTTCCTCAACTTCTCACACACGCACCCTCACTTTCTATTTCTTACTCATTATGCGCCCTCTCCCCTCTTCTCTCTGCCTCCCCACCCACCCACCCCCGGGTCCCATTCCACCTTGTCCCTCCAAACCCACCACACCCTTCTAGCCACCATCTCCTCCCCACAGCCGCTCCTTTCTCATTCCTACCTTCTCGTGACTATTTAAAGTTTTTATTTCCTTTTTCGGTCGTTTGGGTTTCACTGTTTGTATAATCTCTTGTTGTTGTTATTGTTTTTCTGATGTGTTTATCTCGATCTGAATAGCTTGCCTCCTTCCACCTTCCCTGTTTCTCTCTGGCTTATCTTTCTTGTGATGTTTTTTTTTCCCTTTAGCAATATGAAACTCATTGACGAGGTCTTGTTTATATATGTAACAGAGTGACAAAACTTTACTTTGCTGACTTTGCGTTCTCTGCATGAACCCCTCCTATCTTCCAGTTTGTCACCAGTGGTCATTTGCCCACTCAGCTATTTCTCGCCCGTTCCCACGCTCTCCATCCCCCTGCTTTCTCCATTTGAATACCTCCCCATCTCTGATTCCATCCCCACGTCAGACTCTGGGACACTGAAGCCATACCGTTCATGCCAGCCGCCCTTCCCACTGTCGTTTCCCATTATCTCACTCTCGGACGCTCCGCTGGTCATCAGCGTGGAGACCTGATGCTGCTGCGATAGTATCTCCAAGAGATCAGTCTTGTGAGTCGGACCCTCCCCCCCCCCTCTTCCTACGCATCCCTGGTACCGCCCCCAGCCGACACCTTCACCAATCCCACGCCACGCCTTTTCCGGTTTTGATCATATATATTGAGGTGACCACTTATGTTTAGGAGACTTATGTTTACGAGACTTATGTTTACGAGACTTGTGTTAAGAGACTCGTGTTGAGAGACTCGTGTTGAGAGCCGCATAGAGTACGGACTCATTATTGCTACTCAGAAATAAATGAATGTAACGGGAACTTGACTGACTCCATGTCCCTCTGTGCCTCTGCCGCCCAACACTCGGGAGGCAGGGGAAAAGTTCCCAGCCTGCATAGTAGCCCCAGCAATGTAAATGCTGGTCCCGCTACAAATGGCGCTGCGAGCAGGGTACCATCAGAGGGAGAGTCAGTGAGATGATCATGAAGACCACCAGCCCTGATGATAGCCAGCACTACCGATCCCCACCACTAATGAACGTCTGGTAAGGACTGACACCGCTGCCGCTGCCGACCTCTGCTTCCCAACATCTTGCCCTACAATGCCGCCACGCCGACGACAGATGGCGATGGAACGAGAGGCGATAAGGGCGAGAGCGAAAAGAGCGAGGGAGACAAGAAGTCAGACAAGCCGCCCTTCTCCTACAACGCCCTCATCATGATGGCATACGCAGCAGCCCCGAGAAACGACTGACGCTGAGCCAAATCTACGAATTCATCATGAAGAACTTTCCTTACTACAGAGACAACAAGCAGGGCTGGCAGAACTCCATCCGCCACAACCTCTCGCTCAACAAGTGCTTCGTCAAGGTGCCACGCCACTATGACGACCCCGGCAAAGGCAACCACTGGATGCTGGACCCTAGCAGTGATGACGTCTTCATCGGTGGCACGACAGGCAAGTCGCGATGTCGCTCCTCGCTCGCGTCACGATCCCGTCTTGCCGCACTCAAGCTCGCCGGCTTCCCGTCCTTGATGGTGCCCGCCTACTCCTTCCACGGGGAGCGTCTGCAGCCCTACCCCTGTACGCCCCTCTACTCCTCGCCTGTTTCAGGACTGACGGGTCCTGCTGAACGTCTCCTGTCCAAGTCTCTCAGCTTCTCCGTGGACAAGTTGTTGGCAGACAGCCCAACTGGAGATTCGAACCCACGGACTGGTCTGCAACAGTCTGGTAGCACTCAGTGAAGAGGGGGACAAATCCAGTAGTCCTCATGCTGATGCGCTCTTAGAGGTGCCACTCTTGCAGGAAGAAGTCGTTGTGACTACCGGAAAACGACTGTCTCAGCAAGAGCCGCAGGATCTGCAGAAGCAGGATCTCGTGATGGGGAAGTTTCTGTCATCTTGGCCGCAAAAGCCAGAGTCTACACAGGACCATTCCTCGAAGATCCTACTTCGGCAATTTTCGAGACTTCGGATCCGAGACGGGCTCCTCTACAGACATGTCGCCGACCCAGCTCAAGGCCACCTCGAGCAATTGGTTCTACCCAGTTCGCTGCGTCCTGACATTCTGAGAGCAGAGATGCTCAAAACATGAACAGATCACCCTGTGACCTTCTGAAGAAAAGTGACGATACTCCATGTGAAGTGACTGAGCCCCGACGCTCTGTGAGACCGAACGCAGGTTGTCGGTCATTCCACTTTGGTGACGGAGTACCATATGTGTAGAACTGCTTTGTGTAGGTATTGGATGTGCCTCTGACTGTAAGTAATGTACCCGTTCCTTTTTCTTTTGCATGACCTCAATACGTAGCCTTGTATAGTAAAACCACACGTAGTAAAGAGAATTACAGGAATGCGATAAGAGTTCCATATAATCATATGATATCCAAGAATGCATGAAACAATGGTTTATTTTATTGGAATGATATGACATATCCTTTATATCCCATATAACCCTTCGATTGTTCATGGTTATGTCGTTGTTGATGACGTCCTCTCTGTGTAACGAGACGTACTGGAAAGTTTCCCTCGTTCTTGTGAATTGTGGTATTGTAAGCTGGAAGAGCGGATTGCCTATAGGTTTGGAACTGATAGGAAATATCTCATCGTAAGGATGCAGATAGTGCTCTCTTTGTGTGATTGCTGTTTAGGGAAAGTTACAGTTTCCCATGACTGTGGGTTTTTGCCTAAAGTTTCATTTACTATTACGTATCACTGTGCTGCTAGTGATTACGGAAGAACTTGCGATGTTTATTCATTGCGGGGTGTTGTCGTGCTTAGCAACGCCACTTTGTGTCACTGTTTGTTTATGTGCATCTAATTGAAGGGTTAAGACCGCTTTTAGCCTGCACGGTTTGTGTGTCTAGCCATGTGGAGGACATACTTGTTGAAGGGTTAAAACCGCTTCAAGTTGTCTTGTCCAACATGCTCTGTTGTTGTGTTGGTTATGCTGCGTTTTGTAACGTGAAATGTTTAATCCTGTTGTTACCAATCAACTAGTTGAACGGTTAAGCCCGCTTCTAGAAGATGTGAAACAATGAGAACTCTTGCTTGTTTTTGTGTGGTGTTTTGGATTGTCTTCTAGTTGACTGGTTAAGACCCCTTCTAGACAGCAAAAAAAAAAATTATCGTGTGAGATTTCGTTGTACACCATGATTGTATATATTTCATCCTAGTAATGCATGTACTCACTAGATTCAAGATTTTGTGTCCATTCTACATTTGTGTTTTGTCTCATGATATATTTTGTATGCAAGTGGTCACCTCAATCCTCTAGCACTAATTGAATTGTTCATTGTTAAACTCCTTATAGGTCATTAATCAAAATTTACAACGAGGACGTTGTACTGAAACACCATGGGGAGATGTAACAGAGTGACAAAACTTTACTTTGCTGACTTTGCGTTCTCTGCATGAACCCCTCCTATCTTCCAGTTTGTCACCAGTGGTCATTTGCCCACTCAGCTATTTCTCGCCCATTCCCACGCTCTCCATCCCCCTGCTTTCTCCATTTGAATACCTCCCCATCTCTGATTCCATCCCCACGTCAGACTCTGGGACACTGAAGCCATACCGTTCATGCCAGCCGCCCTTCCCACTGTCGTTTCCCATTATCTCACTCTCGGACGCTCCGCTGGTCATCAGCGTGGAGACCTGATGCTGCTGCGATAGTATCTCCAAGAGATCAGTCTTGTGAGTCGGACCCTCCCCCCCCCCTCTTCCTACGCATCCCTGGTACCGCCCCCAGCCGACACCTTCACCAATCCCACGCCACGCCTTTTCCGGTTTTGATCATATATATTGAGGTGACCACTTATGTTTAGGAGACTTATGTTTACGAGACTTATGTTTACGAGACTTGTGTTAAGAGACTCGTGTTGAGAGACTCGTGTTGAGAGCCGCATAGAGTACGGACTCATTATTGCTACTCAGAAATAAATGAATGTAACGGGAACTTGACTGACTCCATGTCCCTCTGTGCCTCTGCCGCCCAACACTCGGGAGGCAGGGGAAAAGTTCCCAGCCTGCATAGTAGCCCCAGCAATGTAAATGCTGGTCCCGCTACAAAATATATGCCTTCCTAGCTTTCCTACACGTATTTTTGCGTGTGCATCTTTCGTCCCCCTTCCCCCCTGTCTGTCTGTCTGTCTGTCTGTCTGTCTGTCTGTCTGTCTGTCTGTCTGTCTGTCTGTCTGTCCGTCCGTCCGTCCGTCCGTCCGTCCGTCCGTCCGTCCGTCCGTCCGTCCGTCCGTCCGTCCGTCCGTCCGTCCGTCCGTCCGTCTGTCTGTCTGTCTGTCTGTCTGTCTGTCTGTCTGTCTGTCTGTCTGTCTGTCTGTCTGTCCGTCCGTCCGTCCGTCCGTCCGTCCGTCCCTCCCTCCCTCCCTCCCTCCCTCCCTCCCTCCCTCCCTCCCTCATACGCATTCTCCCCTTCCCCATTTCCCCTCCCCTCCTCCCTCGGAATGCCCTTTCGTATTCCGATTAGACTTCTCTGAGCTTCGTGCCACTCATATTCCCATTCTTTCCGTTCCCTCTTTTTCCTTTCCCTCATTCCCTTCTTCCCTTTTAGTTCATCGTCATCTCGCCTTCCCGTCCCTCTTTGCTAACGTGTCACCGTCTCTATTCCCCGAAGCTGCATCCATCAATGTAAAGGTCCCCTCGTGCCCGCAGATAGCCCGAGTAATTAAAACTGTGGGGCTTGCTGATTAAAAGGACGATGCGAGGAAATGGCGAACTGCCCGTTGTTGGCTCTTCTTCGGTCTCTGTCGAGGTTCGAGATGCAAATTGTCACGCAAGAGACGGGGAAGCGGTAGAGAATGGGAAGAAAAAGAGGGAGCAGATATGGAAGATGACGACCTTAGCTCCTATACCAGTTTGCAAAGAGCTGTTATGGGCGAAAGAAAGGAAATATTGATATATTTTTCAGATGTATGTATGTGCAGTCTACTTGTGAGTATGGTATAACAGCACTACAAGAGGGCAAAACATTGTTATACACTAAAATTGTTTCACGAGTATGAGCAGTTGCAAAAAGAACTCCTCTTTCCACATTGTAATGTAAACTGCTTCAAAACTCGGCCCCATTCTTTGCAAAATTATTGGTATCGGATACTATGATAAAGTGGTGGATATTACCCACGTTCAGCATTTAGTGGCGCAATGTCGATCTGGCTCATTGTTCAACTACAACAGTGACTACAGTTGCCTAAGCTCCGAAGGCCTAACTGAATGACCTGGCATCTCGCACCAGCAAAGGCCTCAGAATCTCTGCTGTTCCTCGGCTCATCGACTCTGGCAACCAACAGAAAAGACACAGTTCTTCCTCTTGTCTCTCTCGCTGGCAGCAAACTGGCATGCATGGTGGTAGCATGCCTTGCTGGGCCGCCTGGGGCCTCAGCAAACCCTCAGTAGTCTCCAGTCCTCATTCAAAATTTAAGCAATCTTCCCGGCACGCCTGGGCTGCCTCAAACTGCCACCCTGGCCGCGGAGACAATGGGCGCCTGAAGACTCTCAGATGGCCGAGAGCCGCCTAATCCAATAGCGAGGGGTGGAGAAGCAAATCAGGGCAGTCGCTGATGCTCCCAGAAAGAGTCCTTGGTTTCCGGTGATTTCCGCTCGTCTTTGAAGTAGCGACTCCTCGTGACAGAGGCCCTGGCTGTTTATTTGCATCCTCATTAGGGAGGCTAATACAAGTAACGGAACCCGGCCTGCCCGCTGCCCTTCTTTGGGTAACCGTCTTGCCTGACTTGCTCCATGCCTGGCTGCAGCGAGAGTGGAGTAAGGTCCATCCTTGCATTGCACAAGAAATTCCAGATCGTCATTGAACTGTGCCGTTATTGAAGGCCAGTTTATTTGAATGAAACCACGGCATCTCATCATACAGATCGTAGACTACTTAGTGTGCCAGCTAGGCTCGGCTTTGAATGACAACTATGAAACTTTGGAATACTGTGATCAACCATTAAGAAGACAAAGAAAACTAGAGGGAACACTTTTTTTAAACGAGAGAATAAAGCACAAATTTAAGAATTAAAGAAACACAGGACTTAATCATGCACAATTGTCTCAGTTCGTGTTTTTGTCTTGGATGTAATGAATGAATCATGTATGGACGGAAGAATCGCTATGGGTTTCTTTCATTTTTTGAAGGCGTTTAAAACAATGCCATTGCAGCTCTTGTTTAGATGGGATGATTTTTCCCAGATCAGACCACCCTCCTTGAGTTGTGTTTTTTATTTTATTTTATCTCGATCTCACTTGGTTTCTTTTTGCATGGACCCACGTCATTGTCTCACTTTTCCCATTCTTTATGGTGTTTGTGAAGGATTCCACATGCTCCACACAAACACATCCACAAAAATGCCTCTGCTGAGCGATCTGCCTTACTTTTTTGCCTCTTCGACTCACCACTCAAACCTCTCTCCTTTGTCTCCTCCGCAGATACCAACCTCCACCCGCTCTCCGAGGACGAGAAGAAGATCAACAAAAACGGAGGTAATTCAGAATTCCGCCCTGTGCTTGCTGATTCCATTGTTCCGATTCCCTGCTGTGAGGAGGAGGGAGGAGCGGAGCTTGCCTGTGTTTATTTGCACAACTAGCCCAGGTCAGAGGAGCCTGGTTTGCCCAATTCTCCCCGTCTAAGTTTTCCGAGCAGGAGCTTGTAAGTGCAAGTTAAAAAGCAAGGCAAATAAACGCTCCATGATAAACAATCATGGCCGCGCAAGGAGCGGGTAACTTCGGCGACACGAGCGACAGCAACCCAGGTCATGAGAGGCCAGAGGCCTTTGTGGGCGCTCTCCGGTAAAGGAGGTTCGAGGCACTTCCTTTTTCCAGTCAAAATACGTCTCTAGAGATTTGTACTGAAACTCTTGACTTCTGAGCTGACATAGAGAGATTTTGCTTGAAGTGCTTTGAGATCAGGTTTCAATCGCCGTACTCACTGAAGTTTCCGGGCTCCTTGTCATAAATCTGCGTTAAAATATGATGTAGTCGATGTCGCTTGTATGTATGCATTTTGAATGTGCATGATACAGTTGCATACTTTTTTGGTACCGTTATCAGTAACGTGTAAGAGCTTATATGTTGGCATTATCAATTCAATGATTACAAACTTGTCAGTCGCTCTTACTCGTTACTTGTTTTCGTGAGCGTAGACTTTACATTCGCATTCAACATTCTACTTCATCAACCAGGGCACACAGTTTCATGTGCTTGCATCGAGGGAACGGCGAATGAGATTTTTTTCCCAGACGTAACTCTCTCGTCTGTATACGTCAAACTGTCGGCGTCTTCCGTGATGCGCCGTCTGCTTTTTCCGTCACAAGGAGGTAGGGGACGTGTGGCCTTTGTCATTGCTGAAGCACATCACCTTGTTTAGCTTGCCTGGTGATCTGCCGCACCCTGGCGCCCTTTGTTTCTGGAGCTGGAGAGGGAACGGGACCTGGGGGGGACGCGCGCTCCATAGGTCGTGTCCCGTGGCCAGACCACCTGGACTCCTGGGAACGCGTCCACGGCGTGCCCGCTCTCCCAGCAGCCGTGGAATCTGGAGAGGCTTTTTACAAGTGTTCCCCGCCTCTCTCAACATTTCCTATGGAAACACGACCCCGTCCAGCCCTGGTGCCCGGGCTGTTTTCCAGTTCTGCCGGCAGTTAGGGAATCAATGGGGAGACATTTGCTCTCTTTATGGACGTCTTGATGGGTGTTCCCGTCGCCGCGCTGCTCTCCGCTGTTTACGAGAGACGTGTCGCAGGCCAGGCTCCGGACCAAGTCTGCGACGCAGCCGCTGCGCGAAACGACCTCTTCCTCGCCAGGGCAGCGACTGCAAGACAGGTTATGGCCCCGCCTTGTCTCCGGTCTGGCATTCCGCTGAGATGTCACAGAGCAGAGGGCAAACCGACGATTGAATGCGGAAATTGACACGCATTCAGCTGCCGTGGTGCTGCCACTTTGGGACTCCGTGGGAAAGGAAACGTCTGAAAATAAGAAATTCAAAACCGATAGATATAGTTTTTCTACTGTGCATTTTGTTGCTGTTCCTCTGTCAAATCTTTCAGGACTGCCCCATTCGGGACTGTTGAAAGTGCAGCAGAAAGACTATTGTTACATGTCAAACAAGCATTATGCGATGACTGATGAGGTTCACGAGAGACATAGTGTTGGTTTCCTACGAAATGGCATGGAGGGATGGCGCACTCCCACAGAGCACATAAGAAAAATCTACCGTCTCGGTTTACCCAGGATTGAAAGAGCCAGCCAGCTTGATGCCTGGCCTTGTGTGGGGAGTGAGTGGCTGTCGCCACATCAGATAGGACCCAGCCACATCTGGTTCCCCAGCCTTTCTCTCCGGTCTGCCTGGAACTCAGAATTTCCGATCTCAATCTCTCTCCTCCAGTTACACTTCCCGGAAACACGTCATGGCAATATGGTTGAGCATCTTTTCCTGTGTTGTTCTCTCTCTCTCTCTCTCTCTCTCTCTCTCTCTCTCTCTCTCTCTCTCTCTCTCTCTCTCTCTCCATCACCTGTCCAGGCACTTAAAGATTAAATGAAGAATTGGAGAGAGAGGAAAGGGTCGGCATGACGAAGGGCGACAGAGAGTGGGGGTAGCGGCCCAGACCGAGAGGAGAAAAAGAGGATGTGTCTCATCTGGACTCCGGATAAGGAGCAAAGCAGCCTCTGGCCGTGACCCTTGATTAGGTCTGTGTCTGGAGAGACGGCCCGAACAAAGAGACAGGTGACGTCCTCCTCTCTCTCATCAGCGCAGAGGAAACAAAGCACCTGCCCCCAGCACACGCAACTTCATTTGCGGTCCCCAGGGCCTCGGGCAAAACACTCTCGGCCTCCACCGGAAAGGCAGAGTGGCTCCCATTGTTTTGGCCGGAACATCTTAGTGGCTGGTGAAGCGCAGACTTGATCAGCATTAGTCATGAGAACCGCTTCAGAGAGGGCAGATATGGGACATGCAAGCTTGGAAATACAACGAGAGACCTCAGCGAGGAAAAGATAGGGTGTTGTGGAACGTTTCAACCTTTCACCACGTTGATGAAAAGGAAAATTGTCGGAGAATGGCGCTGATGCGAAATTATTCCTCTGACGCCAACTGCCGTCACTTTAGAAATGACAGTAAACTGTTTGAAATTCTATTGCTTCATGATGTTGATGTGACTGGACGAACATGGCATTTTGAATACGATTTCCCCTGTGAGAACGGGGCATACGATGAAGCTGGCTCTGTCACTCAGCTCACATGAGGCGCGAGGAGAGAAAAAGAGAGAGGGAGAGAGGGAAGGAAAAATTCCTTGACACTTGAACCCTGTCCGCATATGCTTACTGTTTTGACTTGTTCCAACTGAAATCCCTGGCCCCCCCAGCTCGACGCAGCGCTTGCTTCCTTCGACGTTGCTAATTAATTCACCACCTGCTCGGGTCTGCCTTGGTCTGCCGTGATAAGATCAGCGAGGGCGACACAGCGACAGCGCCCTGCAAGGGTGAGAACCGTTCCAGGCCTCTGGAGTGCTTCCGTCTTGGACACTTTACTGACAAGCGCCGCGACATTATCACCTTTGGACTGGAAGGATCGACCAAATTCCAGTATCGTTTTACTGCGACCCTGTCTCCTAGCCAGCCATGTCCCACCCTTGGGGACAGACGGAGAGACAGGCAAGGGGGTTGGGAGTGGGGGCGGGGTGCATTGCGAGAGACGGGAGTTTTCGTCTGTGTCGTCTTTGTGCACCCCTGTCCCTAGACGTTGAAGCAGCAACCCACCTCCCCTTTCCTCTCGTCACTCTTCATCCCCCTGACACCACCCCACCCTCCTTTCCCACTCCCTGTACCCCTAATCCCACCCCACCATCCTCTCCCTCTCCCTCGACCCCCACTGAGACGCTAGGCAGGCTGCCGAGTCAGTCGCTCTAGACAGGTTCCTGAGACAGCAACCCCGACGGGGCACGATGCGGAAGACAGGGAGTCACAAAGCATCAATTTCCTTTCATTAAGCCCCGGCTTCTCTCCCCCGGCCTCGGCCCCTCGCCGGCCCCTAAAGAGTCCATGCCTTCATTTAATAGGGGTCAAATGACATTACCTTGATGGTTTATTCAATTGGACTACAGCTTCATTCTGATGCTTTGTTCATTAATGGGAAGACGGCCCAAGAACAATGGAGCTGGAACAATGGGGCGACTGGATGACAATTACTGAGGGAGATCATTGTCTGTTTAATTACTGGTCTCTGTGAGCTTTGTTCACCAAATCTCGAAGTCGGTGCTGATAAAAAAAGGAGAAATCTGGGCGAGGCCCGGAGGGCGAAGCCGGAAACTCTGTACAGTGGCGCTGCTCTTCACACCACGTCTACAAACATCCTCCAACACCACGGCATCTTCAGCACAGGCTCTCTGCCTTCAGCTCCCTCGCGCCGTAAGCCATGATGTGGAGACCTCTTGTCCGTGCCGCAGAGATAGCGTCGTCTGGTTTGTTTTGCCTGTGCGGTTGGACAAGTTTGCTTTGTGATAGAAGTTGACAATATTAAAACTTGCGGGAAAATGCCTGAAGATAGCAGCTGACGGGACAGGTCCTCCCATTGTGTTTGTGGCTGCGTGGGGGGAAGTGTGACCTGACCAGGCCAATCTGTTTTTGGGGCACACGCGTGGTTTCTATTGCATCATTAGTCGTTCTCGTGTCCTGCCGCCATTGTCTTCTCGTGACCCCGTCCCAGGGGCGCGACCCCCGAGACTTTTTGCTTCCAGAAATGCGAAATTAACTCCTCTAATTTCATGAGAAAACGCTCGCCGGGAAGGATCACTTGATGGAGAGAGAAATGAACAGTAGCCTTGGGGAATATTGCCATTCCCCGTGATACCGAGCTTTTCCGTGATTCATTCATAATTAGGTATTAGAGCATCTTACAAATTAGTTTACAGGTCACTGGAGACTGCGAGGGCTCGAGATGATTTTAATTTCGTCTTTTTTTTCCTTGTTCTCGTCGGGTTGTGTCATTAGAAAGAGGAGTAATCTGCGTGACAAATATCCGATAGACTGCATGTGTCAGTCGTGAAAACCGTCTGTCTCTGGCAAGCCCACGTGATTAATTAAATTTTCTTCATCTTGCGTTTTTTGTCTGGAGTCATGAACCTGGAAGAAAGACTTTCAGTGTGAAGTTTCTCGTCCAAAAGTATTTTCCCATCTCGATCAAAGACATCTTCCAAATGACAGATCCTTGATAAATGTCGACGTGCCTCTCTCCTGATGATATACGGAAAATCGCATGTTTGAAATCTTTTGACGCTATTCATGAATATTGAATGCATGATTCATGGTGAAGAATTGGGATTTGGGATGCCGTGGGCTGCTGAAATTCTCCTAATGAGATCCTTGAAACAGCTGATTGGCTTCACAATCCGCTTTTTGAAGCTAATTAGGACCAGGGGCACCTGTGAAGGCGTTTGAAGTGCTCAAAGTGTTTGGACGCCATACAAAGCATTCTCGTAATGCCTGACAAGGCCGATGTGTTGGAATGTTTTTCTCGTCTGCTGCTTTCTTTGTCTTCTGCAGACTAACAATTAAAGCGTGAACAAATGTGCTTTCGTCATCTCCCCCTTCGAACGAGCGTTTCAAAATAGAGCAAGAGATTAGGAAGAATTAAAAGACTTCAGACGAGACGAAGACTCTTTTGCTTGTCGTGATTCATGTCGAACTTGTCTCGTGTTTTAATAGAAGAACAATTAATCAATTTTCACATTTTTGTCCTTTTGTTCAGTTGTGTCATGAAGACTTGAACCTGCTCATGGGTATCCGTGTTCATACACTTCTGTAAGAGTGCCTTACGCCACATTTTACAATTTTGTGTTTTCTTCTCATCCTTTGTTTTTCTTCCTCATATACTTCCATCTCTCTCTGTGTCCATATCTGTGTTCCTCCCTCCCTCTCCCTCCACCACCCCCCCCCTCTCTCTCTCTCTCTCTCTCTCTCTCAATGTCAGCCTTCCCGTTGTGCGTTGCAGACATGCTGTCCGTGCAGCCCGACTTGACGCAGAACGTGGTACCCGTGCAACACGGGCTTTCCATGGACTCCCCCAACAACAACCACGTGGACGTATCCCCCCTCTACTCCACGCCCGTCTGCATCGTGCCCGAAACCAAGTCCCAGAACCGCCTGTCCGGCACGCTGTCCAAGCCCAAGACTATGGTGGAACCGTCCATCAATCACAACCTCAACACCTCCATGGAGAAGCTGACCATCAAGGACAACAAGGGCGCCCTCGTCATGTCCCCTGGTGGACGAATGTCGCCAGGGGGAGACAACCTGCAGGACAGCCGCCAGTCTGTCATCTCCATGCAGCTTCCCAGCACCATCGATGCTGACGCTGTCACGTGGAGCACGTTCAGCCACACCGGGGGGCGGATGGTGTTGCCAGAGTCGGGTGAGTGGATTGGTCAGTGGAGATGGGGACGTGTCTTATTGTTCGCTACGCAGTACTCATTTTGTATCAAAGAATGTAATCCGAACTGTCGTGTGTACATGGTTTATGTAGAATTCTCGGTGAAAATCAATCTCGTTCAGCCTGTCTGTCTGTCTGTCTGTCTGTCTGTCTGTCTGTCTGTCTGTCTGTCTGTCTGTCTGTCTGTCTGTCTGTCCGTCCGTCCGTCCGTCCGTCCGTCCGTCCGTCCGTCCGTCCGTCCGTGACCCTGACCCTGACCCTCTCTCTCTCTCTCTCTCTCTCTCTCTCTCTCTCTCTCTCTCTCTCTCTCTCTCTCTCTCTCTCTCTCTCTTTCTCAGTTCTTGTTCATGTCATGTTTTTGCAATTCTACATTACTACGCTTTTGAAAAATGTTTTTAAAGGAATTTGAGGTTTGAATTTATGTACTCGTATTTCACATTTGCTCTTTATTACCTCTTGTGTTTTTAACTTCGAATCCACCCCTGCTGTAGTGTCCCCAGTCTGGGTTTTTTTTAAGTCTATAATGTATTTTCTTTTTAATCTCTTCATCTTACTTTTTCTCTTCTCTGAAATATGCGGCGCCCAGTAACTTACAACCTCGGGATTCAAAGGCGAGTACCCACTCCGTGTTACCCCGAATCTCAACAAGTGCTAGCTTCTTTTTGTGGAAAGCACTTTTAACTCGCCACTGCAGACAAGAACACTGTAATTTTTAGTCAGGCGTTTGAAGCTGACGTACAACTTGCTCAGCAGCCAGGCGCAAAGACGAAGAAATGATACGTATTACTGGGCAGAGGTTAATGAAAAGTAACCAGATTCAGCGCGGGTATTTCTGGAAAATCGATGCAACAGAGCCAGGCGACTCGAGGTGGGGCCTTTTCAACTGCGTTGCCTTGGAGACGAAGTAGCTACGTGGACGCGACGCTGAGCTGTGCTTTTGTAAACAACAAAAATGGTGTCTGTCTCAAACTTTTGCCTGGAGACGTAAATGGAGAAACCTTTTGGCACAGTCACATGCCTGATGTATCCGCCAAGTTGAAGGAGCTTATTTCTTTGTCACACATTCGTACTCGGCTTCCTGTCTGTGGTATATGTCGCTATGTAGCTGCTGATCCGTCGTAGCTCTCTGCAAGAGATAATTAAGAGACATTCTCTGCTAGAGATAATTAAGAGACAAACTTTCACGTCGGACATTGGCGTCTTGATGCAGCTTAAGGACCCGTCAGTAAATGTCCTGTCGTTGTTTTACGGATATTATGGACGCCTATTCAGCATAACTTCTTTTGGCACAGTTGCATACCTGATTAAAACTGTAGATTAAAGGTAACTATTCAGCCCACATACCCGAGCCTGTGCTGCTAACTTGGGAATACTAGATAAGCTGTTTTTTCGACGAGACTGAAGCTGAAGTTAAGTGGCTGACTGTGGTTTTCTGGCAGCCGTTGTAGTCAACGTAGCTGCGTAAATGTAGCGCACAAGCTAAGACAACTGCAGTGCTGACGAGGCGGAAGTAACCTGGCTGACCATGCTGACGTAGACAGGTGCCCGGATGACATTGTAAGGAGGCGCTACAGAACACACATCCCAAACGCCTTCTGATGGCCAGGCAGACAGTCAGACCAACAGACGCTGTTCTGGGAGCGCTATACTATCTCCTTTTGTCTCGTCAGGTCCTTCAGTGCACACGTCACCGCTGCCAGCGCAATTACACGCGGCGATGCTATCGTTGTGGGAGAGAAGTTATCTGCCCATCTGGAGGAGTTCTCTAGCTTTCGCACCTGAAGAGCACCTCTTGCCGAGAAGGTTGCCGAGCGTGAAGTGTGCCGGAGGAAGGGGTGAAAATGGGGAAATTCTCCCGGCTGAGACTGAGATGGTGGAGATAGCGGTCCACTTGGACGGGGAACAGCCTCCCAGCGCCAAATGGCACTCCTCTCATTTTCATTTGTAGCGCTGCTTACATGTTGGACCTTGTGGAAACGGAGACCGTGGTGATGATAAGCGAAGGAAAGGTTCTGGAGAAGGGGGGATGCACCCGCACTGTTTTATAAGTCTCTCTTGGGGAATATTTTGACAGCGTCTTGGTGCGAAATGTCCGCCAATAAAATCTCTATCGAGGCGTAATTTGCCTACTTCAATCCATCTTTCCGTTCCTCTGTCTCGAATCGTCGATTGCAATATTTCCACGTTATGCTTAGCGAGGCAGAAAATAACGCCCATCTCCCAGAGAGTAAATAATGTCTCGGGCCGATCACAAGCCAGTGCTGAGGGGGGATTTTGCGAGCTTTCCATCTCTCCTTCCCGAGAAATGAACGGTCATTGCTTGGATCTGAGTCGGGCTCAACTCCCCATAGTCCACGAAGAGACGCATTCATCAGCAGCCACTTCGGTGAGGTGTGTGTAGATTCGGTTTTATGGATGGATCTTATTGCTATTGATTTGTCATGAAAAAAATGACCTGCGCTTCCTAGCTGTCCCAATAAAGTCTCTCTCACACTCTCCTCCCGCCTAATCATATTGATTTCACATAGAACGTGGAAGAATCTCCTCTCCATCGCGAGCCCCTTTGGTCGTCTGCCCTTGCTTCCCCTCCGTGGCGAGGCTGGGGTGAGATAGGAACTACTGGGCTGGTCACAGGGGAGTCTATAAGTCAGTCTTTTCCATGAGAATGGCTGGCTTCGATATTCCTCTTTCGCCATGCTTCATTTAATCTTTTCCCCGTGTTTCTCCTGAGCTCCATAAGTCCTCGCAGTGGCTACGACCCGGGCGTACGTCTTCTCGCGGTCACTCGTCCTAACAGTCACAGTGAAAGCTTCGGTGTTACAGTTCTTTCTAAGCATTGACGGGCCCGAAATTGAGTTAGGGGTACAGGGGGTTAACAATAGGCCTAGATGTGTTTCAAATACGTGTCTTACGTAATGTTACTTTAGGGCTGCATACAGTGGAAACATTCACCCAAAACGTATGCTACGCTTCCTAGCGTTACTTTTCGAGATGAAGAAAAATAGTTTTCAAGCGTCCATTTATCTGATAAACCCTGGCTTTTTAATCTCTGCAAAGGGAGCAAAACTATTTAAGTGTTTACGTATCATTTTGTGCCTGGTTACCCTTGGTTTATTTCTGTACAGCACGGGCAGTATGCACGTGTTCATCGTTCCAGACACTGCTTCCCCCGTGTTGGACGCAGAATGGATCAAACCCATTGGCGTCACGCCATATCTAGAAAGATGGAACGCTAATGCCGAGAATGCAGACTATGTACTGGAGATAATTCATTAGAAAGCTCGTTGCAGAGCTCCGGGCAAACTCACCAGAGCGTGCCGGCATGCTTATCGCTGGAAGAGACGCAGGAAGTATTGCTTTCGTCAGCAGCCAGATGAAGGGCATAGCGCCGGAGTGCAGCAACGCAAAGAACCTGAATGACTACTTGACAGACTGGTGGCAATCGATACGTCTGCAAGGGCTGGCTGCACAGCCTCATAGAAGGGGCACAGGGGGTAAGGGGAGAATATACTGTAGATGGCAAAGAGGGAGAAGAGGCCCAGTTAAAAGGGGGACGGGGGAAGCAAGAGGGGTACGAGGGTATTGAGGTGAACTGGGAGCAGGCTGTGGGAAGATTCTCTTCACGCCAGGTTTGCGTTGCCCAGCATGGTCCACCGCCCTGCTTCCAGTGCATCTGCGGTAGATGTGCACAGCCTTCGATTGGCTCCATTCATCAAGGCCTGCCAGACATTTGCAGGACGCAAACGCAGTCCCAGACGAAAATATTTCTTCTTGACAGTCTTCCCAGACTGGAATTCGGTTAGATCTCGGCAGGGTGTCGGTTGCTTGTTGCGGTATTGATTGTGAGCCTTTCTTGAACGACTTTCTCGCCATCCGTCATGCTCTCACAGACGTGCGTCCGTGCCAGGACTAGGAAACGAGAGTTCCGAGCCGATGGAAACTACCGGAATATCTGGACATGTTTGTAAAGACCGCCAATCCCAGGGATTCATCTGGCAGACAAACACTCGCAGCAAATGCCCTGTTACAATAATGCAGCAGACACAATATGTCCATCGGCTTCTTCTTTGATCTCAACACGGATTTTTCTGAATAAGTGAATTTGTAAACAGACGTCTTTTTAATGCGATGGCCGTAGCTTCTTCTTCTTCTTCTTCTTCTTCTTCTTCTTCTTCTTCTTCTTCTTCTTCTTCTTCTTCTTCCTCCTCCTCCTCCTCCTCCTCCTCCTCCTCCTCCTCCTCCTCCTCATCGTCCATTGAATCTTTCTCTTGAAGTCAAGCTTTGAATCTTCGTTTCCCTTTCTTGTTATCGCCAAAATCATAACTGTTTTTATCACCTGGGTTGCATATAACATTAAAAGATATAGAAAATTTCAAAGTAGGTGCGTGCAAAAGAAAGTCTTCCCTGTGTGAAGCCACTGCGTCAAAGGAGATAACTCGGTGTATTGCAGGGGTCAGTCTGACCATCCCAGAGGGCGCCATCAAGACGGGTCACGTGGAGGAGATCTACATGGCGGTGTGTCGAGACGACAAAGACAGACCGCGTTTGCATGGTGAGTCGCCCTGTCGCAGACCTTGCTCGAGTGCACCTTTGTGCTCGTCCTTTGTTGCTGACCTGCTGACCTCCTGTCACTGAGGGTATATATTACATGGCCGTGCATGCCGGCAGTGCTGATCTTGCTGAAGTAGTCATCATATATGTCAATTTGAGGCTTTGCATGTAGGTTGGTTCCTTCGGCAGTCCACTGAAAACAGTCGTCGATCAATGTCAACTGGATCACGGCTCCGTGATGATGAAGCGATGGTGTGCGTGCAACCATTGTTTTGTAATATGTCCATGACCGATATAAATCCATTAAGCATATTGCATCATTGCGAAAGAGAACTAAGAATGTGGCTGTTTGTATTCGGCGGTCGTCACTGACTGGGTGGATTTATTAAAGTAATGCATCTGTGTACCTCGTGATGGTTGTTAAGAACGGAGTTATCACTTGTCGAGAGTTATCTTGTTACACAGTGTTGGTAGTTTGTACATAGACGCAATACCTATATATATATATATATATATATATATATATATATATATATATATATATATATATATATATATATATATATCTTACACATCATGCAAATGCGCAATACCTCAATATGATGCACACAGAAAGTAAATACTCTTTCATATTGCGACTTTTGAAGCTCGTATGGATGCTCACACCGCACACTTTTCTCGGTACATGGACATATCCAGCCTGAATTGCCTGTCTGATGAAACTTCATGTTCCGTCCCTTACCCAAGTGCTTTTTCATCCAGTGCTGACCTCCCTGTGTTTGACATCTTCCCTCCACAGACAAGCAAACCATCATCAGCCCCGTCATCCTGGTGGGTCCGCCAGGGCTGGTGCTGAAGAAGCCAGTCATCCTGTCCTTCCAGCACTGCGCTTCCATGCGCCACGGCGCCTGGCTGCTGTCCGTGTACGCCTCCCCCACGCCTGCTGACGAGTCCCCACAGTGGCAGGTGGGTGTCGCAATACTGGAGTGTGGGTGTGGAAGGGGATGATGATGTGCAGGGTGCTGATTTTGGGTCGCAATGCTGGGGTATGGGTGTGGAAGGGGACGATATTGTGCAGAGTGCTGATTTGTTGTGGTAATGGTGTCGATAGTTACTCTTTCGAATGTGTAGTTATTGGGTTTTGGCTGTTTCTCCGCCTCACTCATGAACCATTCTTGCCACCGAATCTCCTCTCATCCTTCCACAACTCCTCTCCTTTAAAACCAAATTAAAGTCAACCATTCACACACACAAACTGACGAAAAGCCTACTATGAACTAATGTAAAATTGTTCGGTTTGATACATCATGAAGCCTCGTGTAGTGCTCAAGGAATAGGAAGGAGAATTCCTTCAAATTTCTTGTAGATCTCAATCTGACGACACTTGCATGGGAACCTAAATTACAAACTTAGAAACTTGATACATTCTTTGGGCAGCCCATTAGTCTCTATAAACAAATTTGATGAAAAAAATCCATTCAATTCCTAAAGTAACGAGACGATTCATCGAGATTTGTGCCATGTGTGAGTGATGTAAAGTTACTGCCTAGCTGTAAATTTGATTTGTTCTTCTTTCAGGTCCTTAAAACCGATACCCATCACATGCCTAGCTATTGTCTTACTCTCCTCTCTCCCTGCAGAATCTGGTGACGCTGGGCCACGAGACCATCAACACGCCGTTGTACGCACAGCTGGACCCCAGCCACTGCCACCTGGTGACGGAGTACCTGCAGCGCTACGCACTGATCGGGGAGTCGGTGCCCGGGGGCAAGCCTGTCAAGATCCTGCGTCTGGCGGCCTTTGCCCCCACCATGCCTGCAGCCATGGAGTACAGCATCAGGGTCTACGTGGTGGAGGACACCGTCGATGCCCTGGAGGTAGGCACAGAGGGCAAGATACAAATACAGACGTATGAACGTATAGACCGTTTGACAGACGGACGGACGGACGGACGGACGGATGAGCGGACACGAGGGTTCAAGGCTTGGGGAGGGAGTGACCAAGTTAAATGGGCATCCTGAGACAGTCCGGTTGTCAAGGGGTGCACGAAGATGTGGTTCTAAAATCAGATTAAAGACACTTTATTACAAATAATCTCATCTTCTTTTTTCTCCATTCCAGTATTGCATATGCCAGCATATGAAATAAAAAAGGCAAAGTGTTGTCAATTTTTCAACGTGTTTGTTGTGTGCAACATATCAGCTGCAATGGAATTGACAGTTTCAGCATTTGCCCTTGACATAATCTGTAAATTTTCTTCATGACTAATTTCACGCCACTGCAAAACACACACACACACACACACACACACACACACACGCACGCACGCACGCACGCACGCACACACACGAGAAAACTTCACAAACATTATGTCTGCAATGCCTACCTTGCTGTACCATTTAGTTAACACTGTCTTCTTCATTGCAGGGCGTGATCCAGGTGGAACGAAAGCTTGGAGGTCGACTGCTGGACAAGCCCAAACAAATACCATTCCAAGATGGCTGCAACAACCTGTGTCTGACCATAGAGGAACTGTCTCCTGGATGGCGCAGCAAGCTGGCCGCCAACTACCAGGTAGAGTGGCCCCGCTTCTCTGCATCGTGTTGTGATATCTCCCCATTGCTCAATTCACCTGGTGGTATGCATTCTACAGTGCGTAGCTCATCCTGTAGGCAATGGCGCTCGATACTGACTTGCCGTCCTGCTCTCTTGTCCCTCAGACCAAGTTTTCGCTCTCCATTGATTGGAGATGGGGTTTCTTTGTTCTGGGAAGAACAAGGTACTATCGCCAAGATGCACGTCACGTGATAAGGCTTGTCAACAGATCGCCTGGAGAAAAAGGAACATGGGCGGCAGTAGATGCTTTAAAGCCAAACTTTGGCCTGATCCCCGTGCTAGAGTCATGTGTCGAGCTGGCAGCCTAGATTGCCAATTACCAGCCTGCCTGCCTCAGATAGACGCCTGCCCCTAAGCCTCGACCTCACCTCAGAAATGCTTTGAATATGAGCAGCAATATCTCTCATAGCGGATTTGATTTCCCCTATCTGGAGGCTGAAATCCCCGTGGATTCAAATCATTGTAACTGGATGACGTCTGGAATCCTTGGCCGAGATCCTCTGTGCTGCCGCTCCCTTCTCCTCCCTCTCTTTTTCCCCAGCATCATCCCTCCCCTCTTTTTCCCCAGCATCATCCCTCCCCTCTCATGGCACCGAACCCTCTCACCTCGCGTCCGTCCACTCCCATCCCACAAAGCTCCTCCACACTCTCTCTCAGTCCACTTCAACTCATCTTGCCTCGCCACCCTTTACTATTCCGTATCATACCACACCAGACCATTGCCCACTACACCATGCATTCACCATACCGCACTACATAACCTATCTTACCCAACCTTTTCTCTCCTCACCTTACTTGTCGAGAACCATGCCATACCATAGCATGCCATATCGTACTATATCTTGCCACACCCAACCTCAACACTCCGTTACACACTTGGCGCAAACCATGCGTCACCATATCGTCCAAAACTACTCCTCACTTGACGATAACCATTCCACGCCAAACCATGCCATAGACAGAAGAGCCATACTGTGTTATGCCGCACTGTAATACACCATATATTACTATATTTGCATCATAACCCACCTCTCATCTTATCCCTATGAAAACTCGCCTTTACTTATACTCACTTTACCCTACCATACATCTTATCCGTGATACTTCATTCCAATCCACCTCTTCCCCTCCATAATGCCTACTATCTCTCACCCACCCTCCTCTTCAGTCCATCTCTCCGTCTGACCCACCTCACCCCTCAGACTTTCGTGGTGTGGAGGTAAGAACGCCAGTTGCCGAAACTCCGATACAGCGATGGGCGCACGCATCAAAACGCTGGTCCCGCGGGCCGAAAAAAAACTGTATTTGTGTGCCGACATGGGATGCCGGGACTTGTTGTGCTATGTCTCTGGTTCCCAACATCTGCATGCGCGGCAGGGGCTGCCGACTGCCTTCTGGGGAGGGAGGGAGGGAGGAAGGCGATGGCCGGGGAGGATAAACCGGCCCCAATACCCTAGCTCCCATCCCACACATCCCCCACCCTCCCTCGCTGGCCCCGGGCTCGCCACCAGCCTCTGTGGGAGAGTGCCGATGGAATCACATCAAAGCTCAGACTGGCGGCCATGTTTACCGATGTCCCCAAATATGAGCCCAGAGTGGCTGCGCTGGTGGCGAGCTGTGCCGTGCGACAACAAACATGCACAGAGATCCTCCAAATACTGTCATCGGCGTAATCGCAGCAGCATGTAGCCGTCGATGTAACGAAGCCAGATCAGCCTGCGAGGCTGGTTGCGCTTGGAGAAAGGGGCCAGGGATATCTCCTCAGGGCTCCTTTGAGTGCCCGGGTATCTGTTTTCCTTGGAGAGTTCAGGGTGGGAGGTGGGGTGGTGAGGGGAAGAGAGGGACAGGAGCACAGGGATGTTGCCCACCAGGCCAGGACGGAGAAGGGCAGGACAGATTGAGGGATAATCGAGGAGACAGCAGGGGTGTGACGTGTACTGGCTGTTGTAGTTCACGGAAAACCATATGGCACAACACGCTTATCGCTTGCATCGAGTCTTTTGGTTTCCTCTTTGCCCTGCACCGGCCCCAATTCCCTCCCCGTCCCCACCCCCACCCCTCCCCTCCCCCTTCCATTCAATCCTCCTCCCCCCCCCTTCTCAACCTCTTCACCTCTTGATATCCTCCTTTGCCCCCTCCCCCTCCCCCCCCCCCCCCCTCTGATCTCAGATTCTCCCTCGCCTTCTCCCTATCTGACAAGCCATTTGTCACGGGGATGACGAGAAAAACAGCCCCTCGGAAAACTTGCAATGTCCATACAGATAAGCTGGAAACACAATCACCACGCGTGACAGAGATCTGACCAAGACTCCCGCCGATACGGTGGCCACACAGCAGGTGAAAAGGCGAGACGGGACGGCAAGACGGAAAGGATCGGGGCAACTGTTTCTGGGCTGCAGCGTTACGTGGGGTTGGCGAGTATAGTGTCAGAGGAGGAGGGCTCCAGCTCCAGCGGTTGTTGGCGGCAACTAGGGCTATCGCGTGTTGCCTGGTACACAGAAACCCGAGAGCTCTTTCCTCCCTCAAGCGCTTTTTTGTGGGCGTTGGGGGCCGAAAAAGGTTGCAAGTGATCCTCGATGACTGAGTGAGTGTGGGACAGAAGCCTGCACCTGGTGACAAAGCCATTCAAGGCACAGGCCATCTGGCCCCCGCTGCATTTTTTTCCAGGGGAATTTTCTCGCCTGGAACAGGTTTTTGCCAGCAATCAGGGAACGCGTTGTTGGTGAGAACGCGTTGAGAAATGAGTGACTTTCACAAGTGAAGAAAATAAGCTGCAGGGGTCTGAACATGGGGAGGAGCAGAGAGAGAGAGTAAGAATGTAAGGAGAGCCGTGTGTGTGTATGTGTGTGTGTGTGTGTGTGTGTGTGTGTGTGTGCGCGCGTGTGTGCATGTGTGTATGTACATGTGTGTGTGTGTGTGTGTGTGTGTGTGTGTGTGTGTGTGCGTGACTGATTCAAAATGCTTTTTTCGCTTATCCATTTTCGCAGGATCTGCCGACCTATCTCCGTCTGTTTCTCCTTTCCTCCGTCCTTAAGTCTGTCCGTCCGTCTGTTAATGTGTCATGTCCATATATTCCACTAACCTTTCTCTATGTCTTTCTGTCTCTGTCTCTGTCTCTGTCTCTCTCTCTCTCTCTCTCTCTCTCTCTCTCTCTCTCTGCCTCTGTCTATCTGTCTGTCTGTCTGTCTCTCTCTCTCTCTCTCTCTCTCTCTCTCTCTCTCTCTCTCTCTCTCTGTCTCTCTCTCCAACCCACCCACCCTCTTACTCTCATTCTCTCTTCCCTTCCTCCCCCTTTCGCCAGCCCCCCCCCCCCCCTCTCTCTCTCTCTCTCTCTCTCTCTCTCTCTCTCTCTCTCTCTCTCTCTCTCTCTCTCTCTCTCTCTCACTCACCACATTTGAATATTTTGCCTCAAGGGCTGAATGTAAGAAAGGCACTACTGCCTAATTCACTACCCTTGTAAAATAAAGTTCGTTCGTTCGTTCGTTTGTTCGTTCGTTCTCTCCGCTCAGAATGAGAGAAAGGTGCATGCAGGCTGTCAGGCCTCATTCGGGGAGAGACACGCTGCCAGCGACCCGGAACCCTCGTTGATTGCTTTTCCACACCGCTGGGCCAGGCGTACCAGCACCGTGGAATGAGCGAGTCTTTTACTGCACAGCCTCAGTTACCTCCCTTTTCTGACCGCATCTGGCCCCCGGTGTTTGTGTGCAATCCCCTCCACTGCCCCTTCCGCTCTTCTCCTATTTCCGCCCCCGCCCCAAACCCTTCCACCCCCCACCCCACCCCCTCTCTCTCTCCGTCTCATGCTCATCTCCACACCCATCTCTGCATCCCCCCCCCCCCCCCCCCTAGTCAAATGCTACAATGGCTACAGGCGTTCAAGTGTTGAACCAGGCCTACTCCACACTGGCCCCATTGAAGCCAGGGCCACAGCAAACAAACACAGGTTGGAGGGCGCTCCTGGACTTCCATTGGTCAAGACCTGGCTGTCCACGCGGTGGTCTTGTTAGCGGGCATTGAGGGGAGGGAGGGAAAATAAACAGAGAAGGCCATCGAAGCCTGCCCTGTCAACAGAATCGCCCTGATGTGTGGATCCTGTCTTCCTGAGAACCGGGATGAGCACTCTTCTCCTGTGATGTAGTGTGCTGGAGGAGTGTCCAGTGTGAGCAACGTGGACTGGAGTGGTCTTGCGTGTCCAGTCACGCTTCCTCAAGATAGGTGTTGGTGAACTTAGCTAGATCCCTCAATCTCATCTCCACCACATGCAGGCTGTAGCTAAAACCAACAAACACTTCTGTGAGTGATGATTTATTGTTGTTGGCTGGAGACAGAAGAGATAACACTCTCTCTCTCTCTCTCTCTCTCTCTCTCTCTCTCTCTCTCTCTCTCTCTCTCTCTCTCTCTCTCTCTCTCTCTCCGTCTGTCGGGCACTCGAGGGCCAGTTTGTCCGTTCGCCCATTCCTTCGTCCCTCCCTCAGTTTATCTGTCCTTTTGTCCGTCCACCACTGTCTCTGTGTCTCTCCTTCTCTTATATATTCTTTACTGCTTTCCCATTCTTCCCTTCCTTACATCTGTTTCTCTGCAAAGCGCCAGGCTGCCAGGCATGGCAGAGCTAGTGGCCGGAGTGAGAAGGAGGAAGGGGTGGGGAGTAAAGAGAGCGAGGGGCAGCCTGCGTTAACAGCAGTTTTCCTGTGTTAGCCCTCATTAGCACTGCCGTTACTCAGCCTCCTTGTTACATGAGCTCCACATCCCAGGCCTGAACCCGGAGGAGTTGTGTTTTCCACGCCCCGGTCTCCGCCTCTAACACAGGCCTTTGTGTAGCAAGCGCGTAACCTGGCGCAGCTGTCCACGGCTCATGACATAGGTCTTCCCGTAGGGGCAGCAAGGCCCGACCTCGTGTCCACTTTTCGCGATGCGGGAGTCTTCGTGGCAGTAATTTAGCTTCTGTTCTTCAATCCTTGGTAAAGGTCGTAGACGTTCTCGTAGTGTAAACAGAGCCTTGCTTGCTCCTCTTCGGTGTTGGTCTCTTTTGTCAGGATGCCGTGTAACTTCAACGTGTCTCTTTCTTCTTCTTCTTTATGTCAGTTTGAAATTGTTTTCTTGAGACTGGTATGTTTCTGTGCAAAAAACTTTGTTCAAGTCAGTTTTTGCAGTGAAAGTAGGACCTCGCCTGCCTCCTCTTCAGTTCTGGCATCTTTTTCAATGCGCTGTATTACTTCAGTCAGCCTTTTTTTCTTGCTCTTGTTTATGCCAGCTGGACATGATTTTCGTGAGTTGGATGTGTTTCTATGCAATAAATTATGTTCCAGTCTGTCTTCAGTCACTCTCGGAGAAGTAGGTCGTCCTGCTATTCTTGCTAATGTAATAACTCTTTTTCGCGGCATCTTGAAATCCTTGCGAGGTTGGTGCCTGTGGAATAGGGTGCCATAGAGCGCCTTGCATTGTCCTGACCTCAAGCGCGGGACGAGAGGAACGCGATGGCCCTAATTCAAACCAGTCGGCTTGCCTCAGCTCGTGGAAGTGTCAATGTCAAAATAATTCCGCCATTGCCTTCTGCAAGACATGTTCTGTTTGTGCTGCATGCCTCCCTATACATTAAGCTGGCACTGGGTGGGTCAGCTGTTATGCCAGAAGAGTCAAACTTACTCAACCAGCTAAGTGCTGGGAAGTGGGTCGCGCGCATATTTAATGGTTGGCGGCAGACGGCGTTTAGGGTTCCATAAATAACTTGATAGACATGGAAGCTACTTCGTTGCTGGTATTAGCTGCATGTCGGAGTGGGAACTGGGCTGAAAAGAGGGCTACTCATGCGCATGTTTATTTTCCTGCCAGACAGTTGAGAAAGCCGTCTCCATTTCGCTCGCGCGTGTGCACATGCGTGTATAGGGACGTGCTTCTCTCTCTCTCTCTCTCTCTCTCTCTCTCTCTCTCTCTCTCTCTCTCTCTCTCTCTCTCTCTCTTTCTCTCTCTCTCTCTCTCTCTCATTTTCTCTCCGAGGAGCTGACTGCCAGATCTGCAGTGGGTGCGCTCTCTGTAAACACGTACTTCAAAGACGTCATAGCCAAGCCTGGCTGGCAAATTGGAACCGATAGAAGTTGATCAATTTGAGATGAGCGCAAGGCAAACAAACATGGCCCGACTATCCCTCCTCAGTCTGCTATGGCTTCGCCCCTGCCTTCCCAGCTGTTCTCGCTTTGTTTTTGCATTCTGCCTTCGAACTGCTCCGGAGCAGCGTAAAGGAGAAGCCCCTAGACTTACCTCCCCTTCCCCGCTATCAGGTAAACCCCCCGAGGGACCATTTCAGTGCGCTTCCATAGGGGTTTGGCCTGGGGGTGAGGCGTAGTTGGATGCGATACACTATCAGTGGCGTAGATAACAGAAGCCACCAAAAAATCTGGCACCATTGTTGACTCACGGCAGCGGAATCAGATGGGGGGGGGGGGGGGGGGGGGAGGGGAGAGAGAGAGAGAGAGAGAGAGAGAGAGAGAGAGAGAGAGAGAGAGAGAGAGAGTACCACGCTCTGACTGTTGGTGTATTTTATTTTCTCTACACGCTCTCCTTCCTTAGTGGCCCTTCTTGGGCTAAACATAGGGTTGGGTGCAGGGAGGCCAGCAAGACGTATCATACAAAGCACTGCAGGCGCTGACTATGGCCCCAGGGTGAATCCCTCCCTACATTTCCTTTGTGTGTCCCTTTCCACACTGCCTCCAGCCTCACATCAAACACAGTCTGCAGTCGGACGTTTGATTCTGGCCATCCCAGGCCCACCCAGCTGGCTGGTGAGGCCATAAGTCCTGGCCAACGTAGCCTCTGCTGTGTTTCTGGTGCTCAGTCATATAGAGCCCTAAAAATCAATAAGGATTCAGAACTCGTTAGTTCCTTTTGGGGGAAATCAAACTTGCTTTGATAGGTGTAGATTTATCTCCTACCAGTTTGCCTCCTAGCTGTCCTTCTTTCTATCAGTCTGTCTGTCTCTGCCTTTTCTGCCTGTGTGTCTGTCACTGTTCTTGTCTGTCTGTCTGTCTGTCTGTCTGTCTGTCTGTCTCCCTCTCCCTCCCTCCCCTACCCACCATTCCTCCTCCCTCCCTCCCTCCCTCGCCGAAACGCACACCCACTCAAACGTGACTGCCAGAGACAAAATCCAGTCACATCTTCGGATGGAAAGACGTGAAACACTTCACGCAAGTCCTGGCGTTCACCAGACGATGACGAGCAGGGCAGGTCTAGGATCTGCAGCGAAATGAATTCGCTGTTGCCGCGGCGCCACAGTCTTTGAAGCCGAGCCTCTCTGCTCCATCGGGAACGGCAGTTGCTGCGGCCTGCATGTTGTCAGTGTCACAGCAACATCCCATATTGTTGCTTTTTACCCTGGGCCTCGGAGGAGGCATGGGAAGCCACGGCTGGGATTTATTTGACTGAGCAACTTTCTTCAGCGGGAGGCCCACAGTTTAGACCACACAGCTGCGCGTGCAGCAAGCCTATGATTGATTTGCGAGCGGAGACGAAGATATCGTCGGGGTTCCCATGTCGGTGTTTTATTCCGTGGCTGGCACGCGTGTAGGCTTCTTGGACGTTTTATCTGACGCCAAAGAGGCAACGCTGCCCCAGTCTGATTAAGGAGTGAAGCTTATTCCGTGTGCCCGTCTTGCGGTAGTGGGCCATGAGAACACCACGGCCAAGTGTTTCCTTAGGGGGCGTTTTATTGGTGGGGAGCTTACTGCCTGTTTACGGTTTGAGGAAGAGAAGAAACTGATAAGAGAGAGAGAGAGAGAGAGAGAGAGAGAGAGAGAGAGAGAGAGAGAGAGAGAGAGAGAGAGAGAGAGAGAGAGAGAGAGAGAGAGAGAGAGAGACAGAGAGAGAGAGAGAGAGAATGAATGCTTGGCATCTGCCCCACAAACATTAAGAAAGCATCGTAAGGAACTGAATGATCGTAGCTCACCTGAAAAGTGTAATACTTTTTTCCCACTGTGATGTTATTCATTCTTATAGAAGAAAACAAAATAAAACAAACAAACGAATCAACACACGTAGACTAATAGACAACATTTTGGACACGTGTGTGAAACTGCATGCTAGCTGCAGTAGCCAAGATGCCAAGTAGCCAAGCATGAATCTACTTCCTTACCCATGTCAACACGCAGTTTTCTCGTTACCGAGCGTTTACTTTAATTTCCCTCGATTAACCCTGATGTCTGCTATACATTCTGTGTTCTCCTTGCAGGAGATTCCGTTCCGGCACATCTGGAGCGGCAACCAGAACAACCTGCACTGCTCCTTCAGTCTGGAGCTGGTGGACCGCTCGCAGGCCAAGGTCAGCTGCAAGATCCAGGTCTACCAGAAGGCCATCCTCAGCAACCGGCAGGTGCTCCTCATCAACAGCAATCTCAAGGAGGTAGGCTGCTCGACTCGTCACCTTCCGTGCCTTTCCTTTCCACACCCTCCTTTTCCGTCCTCACCTCTCCCCCCTCTCCACACCTGTCCGCGGCTCTCAGCTGTCTCGTGCTCCAGTATGGTGAGGCGTTCAGGGTTCTTCATCATCCCCCCTGTCTCATGGGTTGTGGAGGAACAAGAAGTCCTTGTTGAAGAAGGGTGTGCTGCTGGTCGTTGATCTTGCTCATGTTGTAAGCTAGAGATCTTGCGTGTAGCGGAACTATGAAGGGGGTTCAAGTTATGCGTTTCTGTACCTGATAGTGCTTTAGGTGGTGATGATGAAAAATCTTGAGTCATGCAGTTGAATAGCATGGATTTCTTTAGATAAAAATATTGAATTTGGTTGCATTTACTGCCGTCAATTCAGTACATGTTTGCACTGTGGTGACTTTTTCTGCGACTTTTAGTTTTTCAATCGGCCATCTCTGGTCAAGCATGCCTGTTAGTGAATGGAAGGTGTAAAGGGATCAAGTAGCCATTTCTGTCCAGCAGCCTCAGGGCTCTGATTAATGACAGGGCCTGCTCAATGATGTCTATTCCCCTTTCCAGTGAAAGGCTTTGATATATATATATCTCTCTCTCCCCCGGCCCTCTCTCTCCCTCTCTCTTTCTCTCTCTCTTTCTCTCTCTCTCTCTCTCTCTCTCTCTCTCTCTCTCTCTCTCTCTCTCTCTCTCTCTCTCCCTCCCTCCCTCCCTCCCTCCCTCCCTCCCTCCCTCCCAGCATAGTGGCGGCGAGGGTAAAGCCGCATTACTGCAAGTCTGAGCGGCGACCTCTGCTCCCTGACGCCTGATAGCATCGCAGACTTGTCAGCGAGGAAATCCCTCCTCTCTGGGGCAGGTTAGCGGGGATTTGTCCTCCCCTTGCCTCCCGCCACGTTCCGTTGGTCCTGCAGACACGGGCGGCTGCATCACCATATGGGGCATGAGTACAGGCAGGGGCTTGGGAGGACTAACGTAAGCCCTCGCAACTGCGTTGCACTGGCTGCTTCCGGTGCAGTGAGCTTCGCCCCAGCCCTAGACTTGATCCCAGGGCCAAGGAGGAGAGGAGTGGAGGTGGCGGTGGATGAAATTGGAAGTTACGCCGGGACTCCCCTCGGTTCTGATGTCAGTTTGGAGATGTCCGTCCCGAGCTCGTGTCGTCCTGCCCCTGCCCTCCCACTGAGCTGTGAGCGCCAGCTCGATTGGTGTGGCCGTGGCGGTGCAGGCCCGGATGTCTTTTTGAGCTTGGATGCTGTACCGGAATGCTGTGAATGTAATTGAGAGTGTTTCTATACGATACGTAAAGCTGTTGAAATTATGGCTAAGCATGGGTATTTAGACACTCATTTGTATGTATAATCCAGTTGAATCCACCGGGAAGACCTTCATCTGGCTTGCGTCCTTTACAAAGAAAGACATTTTGGGTCCACTATAATTTTCTTCTCCACAAAGTTCTGTGTTGGCTCTTTATTGATCCTGAAAAGTCTTCCCTTTTCTCTTGCGGTATTCATCAGTCATCTGACGCTTCTGCTATCTTTTAACACACACAATAAACTGGATTTGTTTGATGAAACCCACTAAACTCATTTCTCGGACAGCATAAGAGTAAATGATATCTGACTGGTTCTGTTTGTTCTTAATCATTGCTGTTGTTGAGCTGTCTTGCTCCTACCATAGACCTGTCTGTGACAGTGTGGCCGTTCCACTGAATGAAGCTGTCTGCGTGATTGTTGTTTGGAACTTCTGGATGACTGGGGTGTGCGTGGTGACTGGGGTGACTATAGCTGCCCTGGAGCAGGCTTGTGCCCCGGCTGGAAATGCACGCCCCGTCACTTTCCTACTGGTTGGCACCAGTCACCCTTGACACCCCACCCCACCTGTCCGTCCACACTAACCTAGAGCCACGGTAGCTTCCCATACGTGCTTGGGGCAAGAAGGCTGAGAGCCTGTGTCTTCACAAGAGGCGAATAACGAAGGATCTTTTTATTTGACCATACTCCAACCAGTACTGGTGATCTGAGTAGTCCATGGCCTTGCATAGCCTTCAAAGGCTGATAGCACGTAAAGCTTTATCCATTTCCCGCCGTAGCCTGCACCCTGTACCTTTCCATAGGGCTCCAAAGCCAAGCAGTTCTCTCTCTCTCTCTCTCTCTCTCTCTCTCTCTCTCTCTCTCTCTCTCTCTCTCTCTCTCTCCATTTTCCTACTACCTCATCCTAGCCCTCTGTGAGGTTCGTGGCCATGTCGTTCCTTTTAACTACGAACCTAATGACCACTCCGAGCTCTCCTGCTTTTTACTATCTTTTCTCAGCCTACCCCCACCCCTAGCCCCACCCCTAGCCCCACCCCTAGCCCCTATATATATAGTCCTGGGGCCGGTTGCTCGACAAATGCCTACCTGCCAGCTAATTTAGTGTCAGTTAGTGACTAGTTGCAAGGTAACTAGCTAGCAGTTAGGGACACTATCTATCGGAGTTGCACAGCGTCAATTTAACTGAAAGCTAGTTACCTTGAAGCTAACGCGAGTAGCTGAATGTTAGTTCTGCTACGTCACAAGGTAATAAAGAGAGCTTTTTCATTGGTTAGTTGATGAATGCAACGAGCTATTTGATTGGGTGGGTTGGGGATTTTCCACACGGAAGGAGGCGAACGCACAGCGTCAGCGAGAGAGTTGATACGAGCCCAGCCAAGCTTCGCGCACTTTATGTATACCTGACGCGTGGACCTCAGCGACACCAGGAAAGATTATAAATACATTGTAATTGTCGTCGAACCTTCCTTTGGCTGTGTTTATAATACAACTATCTTCAGTTTTCGCGTCTTTCATTACCAGATTATCGCCAATGGATCAATCTCGAGAAGGATTGTGTTGCTTTTGACTGGTAACAAAATTTTACCGCCAAAAGCACGGTAAATGAATTAAACCTCGTGTAGATTATGAGCAACTAGCGGGTACCCTTGCTACGCACTGCTGATGTGTGAATATTTTATAGCATGTTTACATACAAACTCTGACTTGGAAATACCAAACACATTGATAATAAAAGAAGAGTAAGTACTGTTACATGTTGAAAACTGCATTAAAATAATAAAAAAATAAAACTTTTCCGGGGTTCGAACCCAACGTCTTTGGGACTTGCGAGTGTTCACAGTCCCGCGCTCTATCCCCACGTCTACTGACTCACATAACATCATAGCGAGTCGTTAACGTATATATATGATCCGCGTTGGTCCACCAAAAATGCGAGCATAGGACGAAGGCCGACTCAAACTTACGAGGACCTAAAAAAGTCACTTCGAAGTCAAATTTGGTCACGAAAAATACCCTACTACCCCTTCCCAACCGTCCCAACTCCACAAAGGATCAAAGCGATCTCGATACACCCGATTTCGTCTCTGATATCGCTGACGAAAACTCTAGTGAATGATCGCCGCCATGTTTACCTTCCAACTAAGGGACTTTAGAGCTGCTCCGACCACCTCTAAATTATTCCCGCTAACTTAGCTGTCAGGTAGTCAAACTGGCGCACGAGCAACCCAGTTAAGCTATCCGGCGCTGATTTAGCTGGTAGGTTGCGTTTTAGCTGACAGCTAGCCGATAACGGCTTGTTGAGCAACCGGCCCCTGCCCGCTAGATGAAATCGAGTCGTTCCGTCTCACTGAAAGGACAGAACAGAATTCCTCTCTGATTTATCGTATGAAGAAATCCTCAGATTCCCTCTTTGCCGTGTTGTGGTTTGTCTCTCCAGACACTGATGCCACGACTTGAGTCAATCTGGAAGGTTTTCAGTCGTGCTGACCCGACATTATTCATCTTCCCCTCGGCACTTGTGTGGCGAACTGACTTAGCTCTCTTTTTGAGTGACTATTGTGATCGCCTGAAGTCTCTGTAATGGGGAATTAAATGCCGGCTCAATCCCTATGAACATGGGCGGGCGTTGGAAAGGAGAAACATTTATCACAGCCAGTGCGTTGGACGCGTAAATCTGCGACCGCCTCTTGCCTGCTTGTATCACGGCTGAGTGCACATCCCACCCCTCTACCCCTTCCTCTCTTTCATCCCCTTCTTCAATCTCACAATTGACAAAGAGGCCTTTATACAACGCTTGCAGTCTCGCCCACTCTAGTGTGGACGGAGAACAGAGGGTTTCTCTCTGGGTGGCATATCGCTGCGTAGGCACAGGGACGCAGGTAGATAGACACACCGGTCCCAGCCTCTCTCCAAACAACAAGTGGCCCAGCATCGTCTTCCTTTTTAGAGGGACTCTCTAATCTGCCCACATGGCCCTCCATGCAATGTCGGTGAAGAAGTTATTTCTATCGGGCAAGGGCTCGTTCTCTAAAGGCAATGCCGGTGCAGCGATTAATGGAAGGGCAGACAGATAAGCGAAACAAACGTGGAAAAGAAGGGGGATTGAGGTGGGTTGGCAATTAGTTCAGAGGGAGACGGACCTAGACCCCAGGGCATCTAGGGGCCATGTGGTCTTATGGGGTACGGGAGAGATGGGATGGGGAGCTGCGTTGGCTGGGACTTGAGCTCCGTCCAATCTCTCGACCATCTTTTTACGAAGGAGGTTCTTAACCCAGCGGCCCGTCCCCCCATTTTTCCGCGTCCATTTTCAAGCATTGTAGATTAGCGCTGACAAAGACCGTAAACAGCGCCAAAGAAGTTGGTTTGTCAGGGTAAACACGATGGAGAGCCCTCCACTCTGTGACGGAGTGGCTGGCAGGCTCGAGTGCTCTCCCTTTGGCCGGGTTCCTGTTTGCCGACCTTTTCCTAACCTCCCTCACAGAAGAGGGACTTCACTTCCTCTACCGCTTCCCGGTGTGGTCCGGGCAAGCGTCTACACGCTGTTTGTAAACTTCGCTCTTTTGGCGGAAAAAAGGCCAAGAGAGATGGCTGATCCATGTGGTTTTTATCGGGGCTACTTTCTTGGGACGTTTGAAACAAACATTAATATCACTTGTAAGGGCAGTGACTTCCCTCCCCGCCAGTGCTCCGAACAGGGGCTGCTTTGACCAGGATGAAGGCAGACCCTCACTCGGCCTTTCCATTTCTCTTGGGATGTGACAGCGGTGTTGACGGAAAGCTCGTGATAGCAGGCTACGGATAGCTGCAGAGTAAATACTTACGTCAGTCAGTCATACGTCACCATGTGGACTTGGCTTGACATGTAGTCTGAAACTTTGGGAAAGAAAATCTTTCATGTAATATTTTGGGTGTACAATTTTTACAGCGAGAGAATTCGTTTATTGGAGCTTTAGATGTGACACTTGAAAAAGTGACTTTGGTAGATAGATCTTTTTTGTGGAGTGCACGTGTATCTTTTACATCACGATATAAAAGTGTGCATTCGCTATGTGCTTGTATTCCGTTATTGAGTAAGCATTCTGTCCCTGTCTCTGTCTGTCTGTCTCTCTGTCTCTCTGTCTCTCTCTCTCTCTCTCTCTCTCTCTCTCTCTCTCTCTCTCAGTGTGGACAACCATTACTCTTCTTTGTGTTGTGTTGAAATGGGCCGATGGCCTTATCAATAATGTTCAAGTTCACCTATATCTTATAACTTCGCTACAGAAAGACATATCGTTCCCTGTGCGTTACAGAAGCTTCCCCTCTGTCCCACGCCAAGTTCCACTCTGCCTCTCAAGCAGCGTGGCTCCACAGTCACCACCAACTCCACCAACAGCTCGGGGTTCTCTTCCATGGTCACCCTCGACCATTCGGGTCAGGCCTTCAGGTACGCTCTGCCCTTGACTGCTGTGTGTGTGTGTGTGTGTGTGTGTGTGTGTGTGTGTGTGTGTGTGTGTAAGCTGTGAGTGTGTGTGTGTAAGCTGTGAGTGTGTGTGTGTGTGTGTGTGTGTGTGTAAGTTGTGAGTGTGTGTGTGTGTGTGTGTGTGTGTGTAAGTTGTGAGAGTGTGTGTGTGTGTAAGTTGTGAGTGTGTGTGTGTGTGTGTGTGTGTGTGTGTGTGTGTGTGTGTGTGTGTGTGTTTGTGTTTTTGAGCCACGCAGACAGAGGCGGACGGAAGGACAGGGACAGAGAGGGACAGATAAGAATAATCGGACAGACAGACGAACACAGACTCGCAAATTCGCACAGACTTATGCGCACTTACACACACTCTCTCTCTCTCTCTCTCTCTCTCTCTCTCTCTCTCTCTCTCTCTCTCTCTCTCTCTCACACACACACACACACACACACACACACACACACACACACACACACACACACAATGTGTACGTAACTAAACCCTGCCTATATTTTCACTGAGAGAACCTCACATGTTTTTACACCGAGCGTGCCTTGTCCACTGCAGACTGCCTCCACATATCAAGGGACAGCTGTGCATGCTGCTGGACCCTCCCAATGCCCGGGGCAACGACTGGCGTATGCTGGCCCAGGCCCTCACAGTGGACAGGTCAGTTACTCTTTGTGAACTACTGGTGCATGTCATTTTCTCCCCACCTGGTCTGAATGAAGAGCAGCAAGAAAGTGACCAAGAGAAAAGGGTCTACAGATTATCATGTGACGTGGCAATCCCGCACCTTTGTCCTAAGTTTGACCCAGCTCTGCACCCCTCTCTTTCTGACAAATATATTTATGGTTAAGAGAAATTGTATATCTCCTCGCTTTCTTTCTACTCTCTTGTTACTATTTTATGTGTGTCACGGTTGGGGTGGGTGGAAGGTGGCTCGACCCCAACCGAACAGTGAAAAAAAATCATGAAGGGAATTTCCTTCCTCAGTCACTAATCCCATTTAAAGACAAAGACGCCACAAACCGAAAACATAAAACAATCGACTCAATTATCTTTCAACCAACACTCTCACTAACTGAAAACACAACAGAAAACTTCAAAGAAATCAAAACCATTACTTCAAATTAAACAAACGTTAAAAAAACGCCCAGCGGCTTAACACTAAAGCTCTTAGTCAATTCTCCTCTTATCAATCCATTATATCTCCTCCTTTCCCCTCTCCGCCTCCTCTATATATAGGCGAGGGAGAACGCCAAGAATCAAATTATGCACACACAAAAAACGTTCAGCACGAGCCGCTGCAGAACCAAAAAAAAAACACGTGCAACACGCTCTGAAAATGCGCAGTCAGCAAGTGCTGACTGCGCATAACGCATAAAGGCGTACCATCCCCGAGACAAAATTCTGTATAATATCTTAAAGTTAAAAAATATTAAACCGAGTCGTGACAGTGTGCATGTCAATCTGAAAGACATGAGCTCTTATGAACCAAATAAACGCATTAACATCAATCAAAACAAAATAAAAAGTGTCCGTACTTAGCTTTATGCACGATCTCTGTGTTACTTTTCAACACTAGCAAACTAGGACTTTGCACAGGGGCCTGCTCACACCCTACACGAAACTACTCCACTCATAATTATGCACATGGAAATCTACCAGGCTGCTGACCCAGGGCTCCCAGTACCTGAGTCCCAGTTCTGCTGGAGCCGGATGGAGATGGCCCAGTTGTCAGACGTGTCAGGATGAGACAAGCTGTCAGGGCTGATTTTGTGGCGGTTTCAAAGCACCATAAAGCAAGTGCTGTCAGGTGTTTTAGTCTCTGCACCCTATGACACCGGGGACTTCCGTTGTCTTGTCTGGCGTTGCCAAGCCCGTCCCGGCACTGCTGTCACCAGACACTGGAGGACAGAGACGTGACAAAAAACGCTGTCTTTGATGTCCGCCTGAAGCGGTCGGTGCACCTAGAGATAGCTAGCGCAGATAGATGGGTGTCCCTGCTCTCTTGTCTTTCGTCTTCTTTGTCAACTTGCATGCCAAGTAACATACTGAAGAGTCTAAGTTAGGACTTCATGAATGTAACTTTCGTATTTGAAATACGGTCTATCTTTTTTTTCTTCTCGGTACGTACCAATTGGCCTTCTGTTTCTTCTAGATTGAGGCGCATCATAATTTGGTGCCATGTTTTTGTTCTATAACCACACCAGCTTCATCCATTCCTTACTACATCGACCCCATAATTTCCTTTCTTTCTCTCTACCCTAAGCATGTCGGTTTCCTTTTTAACATTTGCTTGGTTGTCAGCCATCACTTCTCACTAGGTTCACAAGTCTGTCAACTGCGCTTTTTGTATACTGAAACATACAACCAGCAGTTTGTTCCCTTCACAAATATGCCATCTCCTTTGCTTTAATTTGAAGTGAATAATTTCTTAGTTTTATGCAAGTAGTATCAAGTCTTTCGTGTACTGTGACACGAAGCCTTCATTTTCTTCATTCCTATGCAAATAACAACATTTTCATTTTTGGTTGAGTGTGACATGGAGCTCATAACATTTTCCTCTATCCCATGTAGGTACATCAACTTCTTCGCCACGAAGCCCAGCCCAACAGAGCACATCCTGGACCTGTGGGAAGCCAGGCACAGGGAGGAGTCCGCCTTGACGGACCTGATGAACATCTTCCGTGTCATGGGACGCATGGACGCTGCGGCTGTGCTGGAGAAGGACATGGGCTCCTGGTTATGATGACCTGACCCGCCTCCTCGCCAGAGACTTTCCACAGCCAGCACACAACCCTGGTCTGCCTGCCTGCATGGTTTTCCTCTGGACAGCCTCAGTTTCCTCTGGACAGTCTCAGTTTCCTTTGGACGGCCTGGGTTTCCCTTGGAGCTGCCAGTCTAGGTGTTTCTTGGACAGCCATGATTTGCTGAACATGGGTTTCCCATGGCTAGCCAGGGTTTTCCGTGGGCTTGCTGGGTTCCCCTCCTACTGCCTGTGTTCCTTCACCGGAAGTCTAAGTTCTTTCACAGACTGATCCTTCTTCTCTGCCAACCGGCGCCAAATGCTGGACATGAACTGAGGAAGGGATTCCAGTGATTCAGGCAGAGACCTGCTAGTGGAGAGAAGACTTTCTTGGTAGGCCCATCATGGAACATCACCAGTGTGCTTTTCTGCATTTTTGCTTGTAGGACCTCTACAGAGGTGGGTTTTCTTCAGCCTCTTGATGTTATAGTGCCTGAAAATTCTCCCTGCAAGTGATGATTACAGCAATGGGAGAGGCTCCACAGACTGATGCTGAAAAGCTGGTTTGACCGTTGTGTTCAGTGCTGCTCTCTAGAAGTGGATGATGTCAACTCTAAGGCTTATTCATCTCTAGCCACTACCTCACTGTGGCTTACACCACTGTGTATTTGGTGAATCCCAAGAAAAATGCTCACACAAGTCTGTGAGATGACACAAGGATGCATTTTGACATTGCATCACCAGCGTGCAGAAGACAGGGAGTCATAGGTCCTTTGGACTATGTTCTAGAACATAGCAAAAGAGTGGACGAACTGAGAAGAGATTGTGTTCCTGCATTAAATCAAACCATTAGGATCTCACCATTGCCTGTGTGTTGTTCATTTTCTGAGTGGAGGGCATGTCACCATGTTCCATGAACAAAACATTGCAGAGTGCCAGTTTCTGACCAGTTTGCTTAGGAAGCTTGCAGCCTGATGAGCTTCAGCCCATCTGAAACCAGCATAACTAGGGAACCAATTGGTGCTGTATGCCTCACAGACTGTTCCTCGTGAAGCTATTGCACCTCAAGGTTGATGTGGTTTTCATTCAGTTGTTTGAAACTCTAAAATTTGTGATGAAAAATAAAACTTTCTTCTTCTCTTACAAAAGTGGACTATTTAGAGAAAAAAAAAAGAAACTTTGTGTTTCATGAGAGGAGGCTCAAATCTGCCCTTGTCTGTTCCACAAGACTGCACACTTGGGGCAGTGAAGAAGATGCTGAAGTGAGTGGAAGTTTCCATAGTGTGTGTCTCCCCTGTGCAAGTGACAACTGCTCCAGCAGCATTACTCTGTGCTAAAACTGACTCATCCCAAAGGTGCTGAAGGAGGGGGGGCTGTAGTGGAGCATGACGTCGCTGCTCAGGGCCGAGTTCTAGATGCAATTCATGGACGCTATCACTGCACAGCCATGGTGATGTTCCTGGAGTTGGAAGCCCTGGGGTGGTAGTGGCTGTAAGTAGATAAGGGTGGAGCTTTGAATTCCCTTCTCTGTTTGCTTCATTAAGGACAAACTCTGTAACCAAGACTGTGAGTGAAGGCTTTGTGTGGTTTTGACTGTTTTATCTGTTTGCCAGGATAATCTTCATCTCTGCACCGCCTCATCTCCTACCTCGGTCAACTGGAGGCAGTTGTGACCGAATGAGAATGGTGCTTTTCAGTGATGATGGAGGAAGGGAAGCAACTCATGCTTGAGTATTGCTGCTCTCCCCTTGAACATTGTGCACAGCCATAACTTTGTCAGTGTGTGGCATTTTTGTTGTGCTTTAAAGGAAATGTTTATTCCCTGTGCATTGTATTGTTGTTTGATGAATGAAAGGGTAATTGTGTGTCTGTCACTAGACAATGTAACATTAACCTTCAAGTCAGTCTATGTGCCTCATTCTGTAACAGTTATCCATGGGAGAGAGGACACAACTAGGTTAACTTTGAAGAGTAATTCATTTCATTATGCCATCATTCTAAGCTATGCAGATTTTACTGCCATGGTAGTTTGAAAAATCTTGAAACTGTCTTGGAATATAGTTTTAAACTATAAGTATTATGAGAGATATAGAATTTTCCATTTCTGTCTGTCCTCAAGTACATTTGAGGTTGACATGACTCAGTCATCTAACAAAAGCCTTTGATTTCACTGTTAAAGATGTTGTGCCTTCTTTTACTGGCTTGGTGAGTCTATGTCACAATTTTGAAAGGTAACAACTTAGGACCAAAGTCATATTGAAGCAAGGACCCGCTAGTAGAAATTGGTTGTTTCTCATGGTCGATATATACTTTTGTAGTTCTCGAACAGCACAAAAGTTTAACATGATTTGTGAGAAGTTTATTCAAATCATTTTCTATGGTCCAAATCAAAAGCGCTGACAGGCTGGAGAGCATTTATGTCTGATGGAAACTGTTGAAGACTGTGAAGAATTACAAAAGTGGTGTGCCTGAACTTATGCTTGGAAATGTTTGCTTCTGAAGTACTGCTGTGGTTGCAGAGTGGGTGGAGCATGGCCAAATTCATGCATGCATGTGTGGGTGTGTGACTGTATTGCAACCACTGGGATGCTTGAGGAGTTGGAAAGATTTTTTTTATAAAGATGAATGACCTTCCTCATTTATGTGGTCCTGACAACACATGAAGACTGAAACGTAGGCCCGAGGAAGGTGGAGAGCTGGTGTGAAGCTACGGTGTTAGTGTACATATAATCGACCATTATATGTGTGTGGTATAGCTTGAGTTCGAAGCAGGATTTCTTTGAGGGCTTGGTTGCCTTTTCCAGACATGTATGCACTGTGTGGAGCTGAGTAACAAGGGGTACTTTGAGTGATCAAACAACTTGTCATCTCCCCTGTGCATCTTTAAGCTTGGAAAAGGATGCTCTGCTAAAGAGCATAGCAGTGGGAGTTTAGGTCTTTCCACAGTACTGTACCAAAGAATTCATTGCAGAAAGGAAAATCAAAGGATCTGCCCTCTGTCTATGTAGAGATTTTTTTTGTCATGGACTCACCTTCATCCATAGCTAAAGGTAAATTTGAATGATCGTTATCTGCAAATTTGAACATTTGTCTTGCTGATTTTTTCCCCCACCCTGCTAGCTGTACTTGTTATTTCTCTGATTGGCTAGAGTGAGCTGTACATGGATTCTAGTCAGCTTTGTATGCTTCCTCCTACCGAAATCAGGTGGCTTTCTTTTGTTTCTACTGACGGTGCTAAACTGTTCCTTTTCTTCATGATTTCAACAACAAGTTTAGCAATGCCTACATAACTAATTTAATACATTTTTGCTTCCTTACTGCTTGCACTTGAGTCTTTGTATGCGTGTCTGATGTGATTGGGTCCTTTGATAAAGTTGTTATGTGTGATAAAGCCATATATATAATTGCACATCTATCGACTCATTCTGTGGTAGTACTTTCTTTTGCACATGCCATATTTCATGCTTGTTTGAAGTCAATGTGGCAAACAGAACAAGGAATAGATCTTTGCATTTCATGCATGTGTGATTTTTTTTGGGATTTGGATTCCTTCTCCTGCATGAGATGAGTAAAATCACTTATTCATAACAGGGAGATTAGAATAAAGACAAAAGTAAACTGTTATACTGTCATGTACGAATTGCCTCCTTTTAAATAATTAGATTCTTCAAATACAGGAATGGCTAATAGTGTTTATATTTATACTGTAGGGCTGATAAATTGTAATCTACCATATCAGTATGCACACAGTTGACAGTTTCTATTTTAAGGCCAGGCAAGCTTTTGTGTGTGCATACCTATCGGACACATTGATTGTGTGCTAGAATCCAGGCCCAGCGTTTTTCTCAGATCTGTTCTGTGCCAGATGACAGTATGGAAGATTCAATCCTATTTTGTGTTACTTTGATGACAGAAGTGCTGTCTCTGACACAGTTATACCACAAGACTGAACTCGAATCTCCAAGGACGATGACAGGAGGAAAAGAGGAGTACAACTCTTAACGCATTGTACATAGGCTGCCAGTTCCCCAGGCCAGGAAATTAGAGCCTGGCTTTCCCGTGGCCCTGTGACCAGGGGGAAAAGAGGGGAGCAAGAGCAGCGGCTTTAGTGTACAGATAGACTGTACTTGTTTGTCACTTCGCATCTGTATATAGGATTTTCTTGAAAATAAATGTTTATCATGACTTGTCTCTTTGTCTCTTGTGTACGTAGGAGTGTTCGTATTTAATCAAAGTTGCAAATAAGCAGTTTTCTGTGCGTTCGGATGTAGGAACAGACTCCTTATGGATGCACAACCACGCTAGACGTAAGAGCTACTGTTGTGGAAAATCCCATGCAAATCTTTTCCCACACGTTTTTTTCAACAAATGTAATTTTGTCGGTCGATCTCTCTCTCTCTCTCTCTCTCTCTCTCTCTCTCTCTCTCTCTCTCTCTCTCTCTCTCTCTCTCTCTCTCTCTCTCCTCTCTCTCTCTCTCTCTCTCTCTCTGAGTATGTTAACACCGAAAAAAACAACCATTTCCATTCCATCCCTCCAGACGTCATCTGCCGATCGCGTGGAAGCACCGCCTCACAAGTCCATCCTACAGCCATCATCCACTGACGCCCGAAGAATCTGCGGTCATCCGAGCTGTCCTTCATCAGCTGTTCCCCGGCGTGGCAGGGTGGCCAGAGTAGCAAGCAGTCCGCCGACGCGACGGCTGCGTTCACGGACTGCACGGAAAAGTGACTTATTGTGACGTTGACAACATGTGATTGACTGGTTTCCGTGCACATCGTTCTAGCCAATGCTGGGGCGGGTTTCAAAATGCGAAGATCTCGGTAGATCTACGTAGATCTCGCCGAATGGGCAGTTTCATTCTTTTCTTGCTATCGAGCCAATCGTAGACGAGCGTAGATTGAGCGAGGCAGCTTGAGAGGTGCCTAGCTTTTAAGATTCGAGACAAAAGTTCGTCGTGGATGCGTTGACCTGCATTCGATGTGTAAACTGTAGGAGGTTTCACGGTCTATTAATGCATTCAACATACACCTTTGATAAATTAATGCTGTGCATGGCTTATATTTTCTTTGGATGGGTTGCTAGTATCTCGAAATAGAGCGTTTTCTGAATGAACCGGCAACACGTCGGCCATTGAAATGTGGCCAGTTCACCTCTTGTCGTGACGTCTACGCATGCGCATTACTTCGTCACGTTGGGTAGTTTCTTTTTTAGCTAGCTCTTACTGCGAAGCAAGATCTTGCGACCAAGATCGACTACCTATTTTGAAACCCGCCCCAGTTTTGATTAACTCTTTCGTTCGTGTCGTGTGTTTTTGTTTTTGTTTTTCTCTCGCGCTTTTGCATTTAAAAACATGTGTATTGGGCTGGTGGCCTTAACACAATGAATATGTTCAGTTCAGTTCAGTTCAGTTCAGCTCTTTCTCTCTCTCTCTCTCTCTCTCTCTCTCTCTCTCTCTCTCTCTCTCTCTCTCTCTCTCTCTCTCTCTCTCTCTCTCTCTCTCTCTCTTTCTTTCTCTCTCGCTCGCTCTCGCTCCCCCCCCCTCCCTTTCTCTCTCTCTCTCTCTCTCTCTCTCTCTCTCTCTCTCTCTCTCTCTCTCTCTCTCTCTCTCTGCTTTGTGATTTAAGAGTTCTCTAGTGGGGTTTTAAAAAGATGTATACAAGCAAAGTATTTCCTAACTGTGCCCAATTAATTTGTTCCAAATCGTAAAATTCTCAAGAATGTATTGGTACACCTAAAATCATTCTCATATC
>JAWQFJ010001559.1:192947-200447 GCA_034096865.1 Theodoxus fluviatilis
CGTGAAAGTGTGTATTGGCATGAGAATGCTGCAGTAAATTCGGAGTGAAATTTTTTCTTTGGGTAAATATCTGATTCGTGGCATGCGTACAGTGTCCCCTCGATGCAGCACAGGCTCCACCTTTGCAATGAATACTTTCCCGAGTAAACTGACCGTGAAACAACTCTCATGGGGTGCTCGGTCATGGTTTTTCTGTTGCATTTCTTTGACTTTTGTTCCTGTCTTTTGTTCCTGTCTTTTGTTCCTGTCTTTTGTTCCTGTCTGTTATTCCTGTCTTTTGTTCCTATCTTTTGTTCCTGATGGAGGAGACGTCATTTCCTTTGTAAGGAGCAAATGTCAACAATACAAAGTCCAGTAAAGCTTCCGAGGCTTTTATTCAGAAAGCAACTTCCACTCCTGACTTGGCGAGTGGAGAAATGAAAGCACTGAGACGAAGATGGGGAAGGGGGTGAGTGGTGATATGAGGGAGAGAGTGGATGCTAGTACATTTTATATCCATGGAATCTTTGTAAGACATTCATATTTCGCTTTCTACTCATGTTATTCAAGGGCATCGAACCTCAAACACCCTGCATCAGAAGCAGCTTTTATTACAACTTCCTGTAAAGAAACTGCATCGTACATTACAACGACATACACAAGTCCGCCCAGCAATAATTCTCCGGATAATCTTGACCACGAGGAAACCTCGTAAACACGAATGCAAATAAAAGCAAGAACCGAAAGAGATCAAGGTGATTTGAATGAGCGCTTTTGCGCGGGTAAAGGGAAGCAACTCGCCGCTAGGTGGCGCCGTCGAGGCGCGTCAACTTTCTCTGTCAGTGAATCTCTGTTCCGTACTGTAACTTTCATTCCGGCGAACCTCTTTGAGCCTTATTTTGCAATTTCTGCATCTTGTGACTACCGAAAATGGCAAAACCATTCGGAGAGTGGACTAACCAAGAGTTGAGAGCTGCATTACGTCGGAGAAATGCACGGATCTCTGGACGAAAGGCTGATTTGGTGGCAAGGTAGTTCAAGAGTTTTCTCAGATTCACAATCGCATTGTTTTGACGCTGTACAATAGTTATTGATCTATATATTTTTCGGTGATAGTTAATGTGTTATAAATTACCGAAGTGGTGGAAAATGGCAGGATTTTGTTCAGTGGCTTGTTCAAGTTGTTGGCAATTTCGTTAAATACTAATCTAATGTAGGTATGTCACAATGATTTTTTTTTTTTTTTGGGGGGGGGGGGGGGGGGGGGGGGGGATTAAAATACACCATTAAAAAGCACTAAAAAGTAGAAACATTGTATAATTTTTTTTAATCGGTTAATATTTTTTTAATGACGTTTATTTGAAGGATTAAAATATTTGTGAAGAAAAGTGCTCCCAATTTTTTCTGTTTTGTATTACAGCCAGAACTCCGTTGTTTTTTGCTCAATTATCTCACAACTTGGCGGGTGCATGGGCTTCTTATATCATGCAGATGATCTAACCAAGTGTTGACAGACGGAAAAATACTGGGCCTGGACACAAACAACAAAACAAACCACAACATACACACAAAACAAACCACAACGTTCATACACGATGTAGCAGACAGCAAAGAGCTATTCCGCCAATCAAAATACTGCGATTTGGTCACGTGACAAGAACCTCTGTGTACCTGCATGTTTTGTATTACAAATGGCCAGAACTCCGTTGTTTTTTGCTCAATTATCTCACAACTTGACAGGTGGGCTTCTTATATCATGCAGATGATCTAACCAAGTGTTAACAGACGGGAAAATACTTGGCCTGGACACAAACAACAAAACAAACCACAACATACACTGTCAGCCTTTGCTGCTAGCGAGTCAGTGACGCGAATCGCAAGCGCCCCCTATCGGCAGACAATTCCCGCGCAAAAGCGCTCATTGCAGTAAGCTTCTTGTGGAATCCCCCTCTGTGTAGAAACTGGACCCTGGTTTCTGTGCTGCTTGCAGTTCCTCGACACCTTTTACCGATGCAAAGCCGCCAACTCGGGAGCAAAAGCTGACGTTATTGTGACCCATTCAAGTGACACTCTTGCACTATAAGCCTGCCTCGCCTCTGCCAAGTGCTGTCCTCGACTTCAAACACCAGCGAGTTCATCAAACCCACTCCCTAATCTCTAGGCTTATCTCAGCCACAGCAAAGGGATCAAAGAATGATCCTGTTGATTGGATCAGATACAAGTGGTCATAACAGAGGCAGATGAGTAAATGGCGGTATATACACGCAGTGGCGAGGGGTGTCGGGGCTGATCTGTACGCGAGACCATGATCAATTATCTACGGTAACGTGGCTATGTACAGAGGTGAAAGCGAGGCTGGGTTGTCAGGGATGGGCTTTTGAGTGCAGGCGAGAGAGATGAACGCTTGGCAGCTGCACAATGGCGTGAGTAACTTGGGGACTTTCTGTGACTCGATAGTTATTGCATTTCTGTGGAGACTCGGCCCACTGTGGATCAATAGGAAAGCTTGAACAATTGCACTGCACTAAACGTAACTGTAAATGAATGTTGTATATTTACAGTTAGCCTAAACAACCACACCAATTACAGATACCTCTCCACACATCTCTCTCCAAAGAGCTTTGCTTTTCAAGATATGATGACGGTGTGTTGTTTTCATTCTGAGGGCCCAGCACGGCACATTCTTATCAGCTAGGTCTAGAGACATAGCATAAGCTTTTCTGGGCAGTATATCGCTTTCCAGTGTCTGTAGTTTCAACCAGTATCGTACCGCTCTGAGAGACGTTACTACGTATAAAGGAATTCTGCCCAAGTCCCCCAAAACTGCGTTGTTTGGTGTACTTCTAGTCAAACCTAGAAAACGTTTGAAGGCAAACATATCGACTCGTTCAAGTACATCAGCTTTCTGCATTCCCCATACTTCACTAGCATAGCATAGCGTACTCTGTACCTGGGTATCGCAAAGTTAAGTAAAGACGTCGATGTTGCAGCATTTTATACATGATAACACTTTCAAAATATTGATAACTTTGCTTTTGGCCGTCACAGCTATATTTTTCAGCGACACATTGATACTTAGCTTTGTAGTGAGCACAAGTCGAAGATATTTATACGAGTTTGTTGTCTGAACGTAAGTACCCTCGTAAAGCCGCTTTTCGTGTTTCTTCATGGGACCTCCCATTCTAAATACTACTATATTAGTTTTCTGTAAATTCACTGTTAAGCATAGTTTTCTATATTCTTGTTTTATGGTATTTAATTGTTTCTGTAGGCCTAGTGGTGTGTTTGAGAGAAGGACAAGGTCATCTGCAAACAACAACAAAAATAGCTCTTGATCGTTTGGATTGAGTTGTACTCCATGCTTTCTTTGCTGAATTACTTCTTTGCCGAGCTCGTTAATAAAAAAGGAAAAAGAATCGTGCTGGTATTTTCTCTTTGTTTTAGGCCCGAAGGGCACGTAAACGACTTCGACAGGGTCCCGTTTACTCTTACGGTGGCTTTTACAGATCTGTAAATTGATTTCAATGCAGTCAACATTTTCTATGCAGTTATAGGTTTGGAAAGGCTTGGTACCATCAAGGAGTTGGATGTAGGAAACTCTTTCTATGCGAGCTAGAACAGAGACTCAAAGATTGCTATAAACAGGCTTGGGCATCATCTGTAAAAGAAAGCAGCCGACTAAGCAAGTATTTCCTATTTAAACCAAACCATGATATGGAATCTTACCTACAAAGTCTGCCTATGCCTGCAAGAGCATCTCATGCAAGATTTAGAATGGGCGTTAGTGAAATAAACTGTCATGCAAAGAGATACACCGCAAACGCTGATAACAAAATATTATCTTGCCCTTTCTGTGGGCAAATGGAGAACGAGGAGCATCTTTTGTTTGCATGTCACGAATATGATTATTTCAGGCCATATTTTTTTAACTGCCCCCAAGAAATGTACAGAATGAAATTTCAACATGGCATGATGTACACAGGCACCAAAAGTCATTCGCTTGCTTGGTTCATTTACAAAGCTCCGAAACGGAGAAGAAACAAGACTGACCTTAACACTAATGTTACACCCACTGAGTCAATGAATTAATCCATATTAGTTTGTCTTGTAAATGTATGAATCCCCCCTTTGTAATGGGCTAAATGGCCTTTCACAATTAAACTGTTCTGTTCTGTTCTGTGTGTTGTTTTCATAAATAAAATAACACATTGCTTAGTTTTTTTAAATAATGATTTTGCATAATCTGTGTTATTTAAGTTTCTGAAACCCTGAGCAAAAGGCATCATGGTGTCATTAAAAAATCACTAACAGATGAAAATATGTATCGCTTCCATTAAATGAATCTTCAACAATGAATCTAAAATAAAGTGATGCATCCCTGCTATTGAATGCATTTAGCTCCATCATGCATTTCGGGCGCTAACCGAAAGATCGCGAGTTCAGTCCCCGCCTGTGGTCCTACATTTTTCCTGTCTGTCCCACGCAAGGCTTCGGCTCTGTATGTTAAACTTCACCTTAATGCTTTTTTACATCTACTTGCATCTGAAGCTTTCTTGATGTTATGGAGACCATAAATTAATACTGGTCAGGGAATTCAACACACTTTTTTAAGACTTCACTCACAGCTATTGCTGAATACAGCCGCATCTATCCACCCCACCCTTCCCAACCTCCACGCGTCCTGTCTCAAAGTCGAAAAAGACGAGGCGACTCTTTCTGACCAACAACATGGATAGTTCAACTTGACACCCTGGGACTGCATGGAGGCACTTCCCCTTGCCGCTATTTCATTGATCTTTTTCTGCCCATGGCTTTTTGACCTTCTGCTGCTGCTGCTGCTGCTGCAGCTTCTGCTGCTGCTCATTTATATTTTTCTCTTGTTCATTCTCCTCAATTAATCTCGCAGACCTAACGTTTTACCTTTTGTCTGTTTTCAGGCTCTTATCGTCGGTATTAAGAAATGGTGCGAATCTGCCTTTGACGATTTAGTTTTATATACATGCATTAATTAAACTTATTTAATTCTCACTTAAATGTTATATATCTCTCCTCAAGTCCATCAAGGTCAAAGTCCACTCCAAAGGGCACCTAGCCAGCCACAACACCATCCCCTATTCAAAGTCCTTTCCTACTTCAAGGTAAAACTCTCGAGCCTTCCCGTCTTTACCCTCTGCCTCGCTCTCAGTATGGACTTCATATCTACCACTTGCAGGGCCATGTTTGGAGGCTGGTAGGATCTTCAGAAGAGGACCCTATTCTCCTTATCACACCCTGGCCAATCCCCGTGTTGCGGTTTATATCCCATGATCTTCTACGTGAGGAGGTGTCAGAGGCCACTGGAAAAGAGAAGAAAGAGAGAGGGGGTGAAGGTGGGGGTGGAGGTGAGGGTGGGGGTGGAGGGTAGGTGTTGAGGGACGAGATAGCTGCATGGCTCTACTCTGTAGTGTCACTCACCATTCAGCCACTCTGCTGGAAGGATTGACCTGACCCGCGTATGGAAGACATTGTGCCGACGCAGTTCCACTGGAGACGTCTTGTTGTAAGATTTTAGAACTACAGAATGTAACACCACCACCACTATGGGGACTCAAAGATGAATTTTATATATCATACTTTTTTGTGTGCTCATTTCCTCGTTTATGTGTAGGTTGTCTGACGTTATGCATGTTGTTTCTTTGGTTTATTGCAGTTTGAACAGCATATTTAACTCTGATCCTCTGATACTATGGAAATACATAATAAGTGAAGTATACTAGAAGCTTTAAAAATTGACAAATCACATTTCACATCAAAGGCTTCATGTATTCAAACTTGTGTATATGTGAATGTCAAAATATTTACTTCAAAACTTGCGGTTAGCGAGACATTCGAGGTCTATCGAAAATTTCCTTCAGAGAAACGGTCTCATTTTAGAGTAGACACCGATGGAACCATTTGTTTTATTCTAAGGGCATTGTCCCCGAAAACGGTGTCTTCGTCCCTATCCTCCTTACTATACAAGTTGTAAGACAGCAAGCTGTGGATGTCTAACAGAATGTCATAAATGAATTTGAAACAATAGGCATTGCTAAAGTGTTTTTATGTTCTTGGTAACCTAAAGTACAGTTTTGCGTGCTAAAATGAAACATGACATCATTTTTTCCAATAATATTTTATTTTTGCTTTGCTATTCTGAGCCAGTTTTTGTGTAGCTTAATCTGCTTCCTCTACACGTAAGATGAAGGAATCAACACACGGTGCTTTTATTGTATGGAATGATTAGGAGATCCAGTTGTTGACCACAAACGAAACTACTGCCGTGTTTCCTCTACAACAGAACAATGGAAACGACTCCCCAGGACGATGTTGCTGGTAGAACACAGCATCACCCATGTCTGCTGCTGCTGCTGCTGCTGCTGGCTCTGGTGGCCGTGGGACCCTGCCAGAGTGCCTTCCTGGGAGGCACCGTTTCCTGGAAGCCTTTCCCCAACGCTGGCAACCAAAGCGTAAGTTGTCTGCAGTCTCCGCCTGTCACTGTCATGCAAATCGGGCTCCGTGTAATGTGACCATCAGTCCCCTTGTAGCGTTGTCAGAGCGTGAAGCAGGAACGCAAAAGCATCAACACTGCAACGGACAAGGGTTTTTGTCGTTGTCGTTTTTATTTTGTTTATTACATTGTTTGTTTTCAATGCATGTAGATAATGTCTTACCAACATACTCACTGCTTATTGGAACCCTGTTTTATTCTTTGACTTCGAGATAGAATAGTAGTAATGATTGTACTTGTTCAGATAAGCGCTAAGAAATATTTATTTTATCATTCTTTGGGCAGCGAATAATAAGATCAAGTAAGAACAAATGAGAGAGAAGTAAACAAAAGGGAGGAGGTGAAGAAAAGAAAAAGAAATGAAAAAAGAATGAAAACAGTACCATTCCTTAAAGGACGGGAACATAAATGATCATTCTTTTTGACAGCGCAAACACATGTGCTGAAATTATTTTCATATTATTAATGGAGCCTATGCTGCTTTTTCTGTCTTTTTTTTCATGACACTCTCTGATGCTTTGTTTGAGGAAATAAAAAGAAATAGGAAAAGGTCAAGTTTCTCCAATAAATAGAAGGGAGGGGGAAGGGGGAAGGGGGAGGGGGAGGAGGGAGGGGGGAATCTCATTGTCTGTGCACATCCAGTTGCTGAAAATGTTCTGACCATTGGGGCCACGTTCTTTTGTAATCTTTTTCTCTGGAATCATGTCTGACAAAATACACGATTGAAAATCTGTCTCCACTGTCTATCTGTCTTTTCTTGATTTCTACAGTTCGACAGCAACAAAAATGCTGAGCAGGAACATGTTGATGTAGTTCGTGCAACAAATACACCCAGGATGTTTAACTTTCTATTGTATTCTGTGGGAAATCGCTAGTGTTTCGTTTGTATGTATAATAGGAGATAAACTGTGCCGCTCGTTCAGTTCCATTCGCACGTTTTCTTCAGCGTTAAATCTCTGTCTTATCGTAACACGAGTGAAGTAGCCTGCTTCTTT
>JAWQFJ010001559.1:205447-207947 GCA_034096865.1 Theodoxus fluviatilis
GGGGTTGGGATGGTGGGGGTGGTAACGATTACCGATGAATTGCAGGACGCGAGGTTCAAAGACGTCATCATATTCTTTCAGATAAGAGAATTATGTTCGCGCTGAATTAGAAAAATGTGGGAAGTGTCGGTTGGAATGAAGGTATCAGTCTGTGGGGAGAGAAAGGCTTAAACTACAGCCAGCCTAAGCCAGCAAGCTCACCAAACACTTCAAAAGTAGGAAAACTTGGCTACTACATTGTTGCTATAAAAACGGACATATTATTAAAGTGCTGAGAAAGATTTGTTGTCAAGATATGCGAGTTTTTGTCTATTTTACTTTATCCGTTGATAACAGTATTAAACTAGAATAGACCCGCACTGCCAGACCAAGACAAGTTGTTGTGGGACGTGCCTGTCATCAATTTCCTTCGGTGGATTTAAAGACATGGGAAAAACTGCATGGCCTGACCTCCTGGTGCTTGACAGGCACTGTCGTCTTCTATAGCTGTAAGGTATGTTCTAACTGGGCGCAATGCCCGAAGGCCGAAATGGACAGCAAACTTGTGCACTGGGACTATCCCTGCGTTCCGTTGCACTCTGCTTCATCTCTGCTACGATGAAGCAGCCTCAAGAGTTTTGATTGGTTGGTTTTATTTCATAACTTTAAAAGCACATTTTCATTAAAAAGAAAGGGTTTTGGAGGCCCTCTTTGAATACATGAATCCCCAAAATTATTTAACACTCAAATGGTGACGGTTATCTCCCTTTTTTATTAATGGATTTTCGACCCTAATGCTTTTATGAAGTTGTCTATTCGATCAAGAGAGATATAATTCAGTGCGAAATCATTTTGGGTATTCATGTATCCAAAGAGAACCTCCAAAACCCTCTACTTTTAATGGTAACATGCTTTTTAAGTAATTAAAGAAACCGACCAATCAAAACTCCTGAGCCTGCTATATCGTCGCAAATATGAAGTAGAGTGCAACGGAACGCATGGTATTGCATACAAATAGGCCTGCTTTCCCTGACTCCCAAACGAAAGAGCGATCTCATATGACCAATCAACACGCGGCTTTGACCGACATCGTCGAAGTAAGCATCGGAGTTCCAAGAACAAGATCGCCAAAGTCTGCTTCGAATTTCGGACAATTGGCAAACCCCTAAAATCACTCACGTTAAATTGAAACTTCGGCGAAGTGAGCCGAAACGTCGCCCAATGGAAAGATGCCTTAAGGACAGGGACCTCACAACAATGAGGCAGTCTGTAACATAAGAAGAAGTGTTCTTTGATGAGAAGGGAATATAGCCACTCGGAAGCATGAAGAAACCGTCATTCCAGATTGTAAACGACGGGCATTCTCGAGAAAGTTAATAATAATTTATAGATATCTCATATAAGATTTATTCATGACGATTCAATATCAGTGAGTTGGTACCATTTTGGCGTAAACAAATCAGGATTATTTTCGCCTCTGTGTGTGTATATGTGCATGCGCGCGTGCGCGGGTGTGCTGCGTGCATGCGTGCGTTCGTTCGTGTGTGTGTGTGTGTGTGTGTGTGTGTGTGTGTGTGCGCGCGCGCGCGAGCGTGTGGTGTGTGTGTGTGTGTGTGTGTGTGTGTGTGTGTTTTTGTGTGTGTATGTGTAACTGTGTATCAAGTTTGTGCACACAGGTTTGCACATTCGTCAATGCCCGTGCATGCTACCCTTGCATGTCAGTGTTTATGCGTGTGTGCGCATTCGAATAAACCCTACCGAATCCCGCATGGGCGACAAAGTCGAAAACGTCTGAGTACAAATAATTGAACGAACGAATGAATGAATGAATCTTTACTTTCTATCAGCATTTGTAAGGTATACACAGCCATTGCTTATGGCAAATCCTCTGCTCTGGTCTGAGTAAAAGCAGGATACATAATAATAATAATAATAATAATAATACAGACTATTTCTAACGCACATACCTTCCCTAATAGGCAAGCTCATGGCGTGTACAATAATAAAGTCTACACTCATACAAAGCATTCTAACACTCGCACACTGTACAATTGAAATAAAAAGAAAAATTAAATACAATACAATTAATTAAGTAGCAGGCAAAACACGAAACATAAAAGAGGCGCCTTCACTGCTCGTCACCTTTACGAATCGCGTTGGGAGACACGGTGGACCTATTCTCATTAACCCCAACTCACATATGGATCACTGAGTACACAGCTGCAGCCTGCTGCTGCGTGTTGAATAGAGCGAACGCCCCAGGGCGCTCTGCCGCATTCAGCAGTAGGGGCAATGGGAAGTAGGTCGGGGCGCTCTCTGCCGCATTCAGCAGTAGGGGCAAGGGGAAGTAGGTCGGGGCGCTCTCTGCCGCATTCAGCAGTAGAGGCAAGAGGAAGTAGGTCGGGGCAATCTCTGCCGCATTCAGCAGTGGGTCGGGGCGCTCTCTGCCGCATTCAGCAGTAGGGGCAAGAGGAAGTAGGTCGGGGCGCTCTCTGCCGCATTCAGCAGTAGGGGCAATGGG
>JAWQFJ010001559.1:210447-220447 GCA_034096865.1 Theodoxus fluviatilis
CACACACACACACACACACACAGAGGCACACACACACACACACACACACACACCTCATCCTTCCTCATTTGCCCATTTAAGATCGGTTGGGTTCTCTTTTCCATATCCGTAGACAACCTGCACTCTGACACTGAAGGCGACAACTAGCGAAGGGTTCCAAGTGGATGGCCAGCACGTGGTAGCCGTGATGATGGAGGACTTCCCAGACTACTCCATCATGGTGGGCAATGACAGACACTACTTCAAAACTGCGCTCAGCTCCGTGCCTCTGCAGGTATTCTGAGAGCTCCGTCTGGCTGTGGCAGTTTCCCATATACAAAGCTATCACTTTAGTTGTAAGAAATGGCCCCTACAGAGAAATCATATTTTTGCTCCACGAATAATTTTGTGAAATATGCTTTTTGATGACAAGCAATAGGGCTGTAGATGCAGATTATGAATACACGCTGTATCTTGTACCGAATCGGAGGAGCAACGAAGAAGGAAGCAGTATCGGATAGTCTTGCTACGTGTAATCAAACTCTCTTAGTAGAGACTTGTTCTGGTTTTTGAGTTCTCCATACGGCGATAGCCGCTAGATCCTCTCCCCAGCTGAAACCCAAGTCACGATTATTTTGGGGTCTGCTCCAGCAGCTCCATCAAAAGCGGCCCCAACATCACTGAGTGCCACGGGAGGCGGCTGGTGCAGATTTAACTTTCTCTCTCATGCTGGACAACCTTCCTGGTCGGCATTGCTCCGTCTGAGCTGCAGTCTGGAACATATATCGTACCATTCACTCCTCAACATGTTTCGCTTTTGTTTACTACTGTCACTCATCGAACACTTCAACTGCCTTCGCTTCTTCCTTTCCTGGCTTTCCTTTTCCTTCAGTCATCTGGAGGAAGTCTTTTTGTTTACAGTTTGTAACAAGCTCCATGTCTGCAGCAACCGTTTCACGCTTCTATGACCACAGAGGCAACAGTTGGTTGGACGTTTGCTAAATGGCCTTGCAGTTCCTGCTGAGAGTGATTGACAGCACTGACGGATGTCAAGACGACGCAGTCACCCTGGCCCCCTACTCCTCTCTTTACAATGGTCGCCTGCGTCGCACCGTCGACGACCCATCCCAGAACAGAGCCATCCGGAACAAGTTCTACGTGGCCACCAAGGACAACAGGTTTGCACTTTTGTAGCTATTCGGACAGAACTCTCAACTACGTGCACACTTGTTCAGCAGCAATTGGAAGATGTCGTGCCACCTATGAATTACAATGTTACTAAAGCGCTTTCGAAATTCTACACAGCTGTGGCCTGAGGTGGTGTTTATAAAACGTAAACCAACATCATTTCAATTACATGCTAAGTCGTTGACGTAAAATGCACCAGAAACAGTCTTTAGAGCGCTGTATAAAACAACAGTTGTTTGGTATTTCGGGAACTTCCACGAAGCCATGTAAAGTGCTGTTTATATTTCGTTTGCCTCGTTGGAATAACAATGTAGTCATGCTACGAATGTGATGTTGTCAAGACGACAAAAATACCTCTTTGATGTGCTCAATCGAAATGAATGTTCGGCCGGAATGTGTCATCAGGGATGTCACCACTTTGTTTTTCGAAAAAGACTTTCTTAGGATAAACCTATGCGCACGATGGTCAACGACGCACTATACTAATGTATGTATGCAAGTGTTTAATACACTGGTTGTTAGTCGTAATCCTCTCTAAAATCAGAGGAAAATTTCATCTTTAATGTCAGCAGAAATCACAATACTGTTTGAGGAATTATGGTATGATTAAAGAACCAACAAAAACATTTCGAAATAGCATGGACATGTCTATCTACGTAGATATTGTTTGTTTACCCTGTTTTCCTGTTTGCCCACATTTCAAACGGCGTTTTCTTTGTTTAAATCAGTGATGATTCTTTTCTCCCTTTAAGAAACATTACTACCCTCTAATAACCAACGCAAATCTTTTCGCATGCTACGTGTTTACATTGGCCAATACACTCTATGTACAAGGGTAGTGATCTCCATCGTAATAATTCGTAAGTATGCCATTGATGCATCCAAACGTCCTTGTATGAAAAGGCGACACATGAATTTTCTTCTCATGTGTACATGCAACCTTGGACCTATTCTCCACTCGGAAGCTCCACGGAGTTCGCGCTAAGCCTGCCAGCCAAGATGAATTACAACGTGGAGAAGGACGACCTGCAAGCCAAATTCAACAGAAGCAACGTCACCGCCCTCAGCGCCACCTGGACTCCCAGCCCTGACCAATGGGGACAGTCCCTCTTCTGCGCATGGGCACAAGACAGCACAGGGTAGGCGTAGGTGTGAGTGAGTGTGTGTGTGTGTGTGTGTGTGTGTGTGTGTGTGTGTGTGTGTGAGTGTGTGTGAGTGTGTGTGTGTGTGTTTGTACATGTTGTGTGCGTGCGTGTGCGTACGCGCGTGCGCGCGCGCACGCGTGCGTGCGTGTGTGTGTTGTGTGTGCACATGTGTGTAGGTGTGTAGATGTATGTGTTTTCTGCGTGCGTGTGTGTGTGTGTGTGTGTGTGTGTGTGACCCTCTGTGTGCCTGCCTGATTGCCTGTCTGTCTCTCTGTCTTCGTGAGGGAGGGAGGGAGGGAGGGGGAGGGGGAGGGAGAAGGAGTGAGAGAGAGAGAGAGAGAGAGAGAGAGAGAGAGAGAGAGAGAGAGAGAGAGAGAGAGAGAGAGAGAGAGGGAACATGCTTTGAAATGCAGGTTAAAATTTAAGCGGAATTAGATGAATACTTTTTGCTTGTGTGAAACGATCTCTCTATATTACAGCCTCAGCGAAAATTCTATGGATACATACTCATCTACACGTATGCAGCGATTCAGAGTTTTAATGTGCTGCATCATTCTGTGTGAACGTGTAAATCATTGCGAGAAAAAAATATCGAAGGCATTTTATGCGTTATCGTTGTCGAGCTGCCAGACTTCATTCAATTAAATAGGACGCAAAACCAATTTTGAGGAATGATCTGTTTGTGTATGATGTGCAGGCAGTAGGTTCCAATCCACAGCAAAACTGAGTCAGGTTTCGCTTTGGCAGGTGACACGGAAACAATAGCACCAGGACTAACGCAAATTTACGCAAGCTACTAAACCGCGACCAGACTTCTACAGTTGCTTGGGTGCATATTTCTGAGTGTTGAACACAGTCCTAACCGCTCAAATGACTCTGTAATTTCGGGTATATTCTGTATCAAAAAAGTATATCAAATTTTTGCAGAAAGTTTAACAGGCGAAAACATTCGTACTGTATGCAACCTTGCAGTTTTTCCCCCTCCAGGTTCACAACATCAGAAGTCTGTGCCGACGTCCTCGTCTTTGGTGAGTATGATGAGTTCTGTCTTTGGCCTACGTTGTAATCTTCATCAACATTGTCACCACCACCACCACCACCACCAATAACAACAACAACAACAGTAACAGCAACAACAACAACAATTACATTTGCGAAAGAACGAGGAAAATCTCTTTAATATGTATGGTATGGGGCCTTGCCGTATCTGTTTACACTGTAGTTTTTTTTATATCGTGCCGTGCTAAAGAACCCACATCTCTTTAGAAAACAACAAAACAAACTCTAATGTAAATGTCAAAATAAAAGCGCTCTGTTTTACCATGCGACATTGACACCCACTGATGGGTGCTCAAGCCGCACACATTTTGTGTTTTTCTGGAAATGCACTTTTCGAATTTTATCCGTGGCCCAAGTTTGTACTTCTCGTTCAATCTAGTCACATTGTTATCTGGTAAATGTATCATGGTGGCATTTGTTCAAGTCATTTTAACACCTGACCTAATGTCTGAATCAGATCAAAGGAATAATTGACAACATCAGCAATTTTATCTAGCATTCACATTTACCTCCCATAAACTTTCCTCTATTTTTCTTTTGGGACTGTGATCTATGTGTAGAAAAAAGGCGATTTAATACGAACTAATATATTTATTCAAAATAACCCTATTGCGTAATATTTATATATGCACAGCAACAGCAGACAAGATGGTAAGCACGTGGTGTTGTTATTAATGAAACGGAGATGACCACCATAGGTGAACCTCTGCCTCATTCTAGTTCACTAGAGACTTCGCCTACCGGCGAAAGTGTCTCTAGCGCAGTTGACATCACGTGATGGAAGGTTTTCGTCCGAAATATGCAAATGGAGGTCACACGAGAGGCTTCTGGGATGGCCGGTCTGCTCCCTGACATACGCCGTTAAAGTAGTTCTAAGACTATTTCGAACAAAACTCTTAACTACTTTTGTTGAGGCAATAAACAAGCGTTTATTCGATATGATAAAATGTTTTTGTTGAAATGGAAACAAGTTTTGACATCTGAATGATTTCTGTAAAAAAAATGGATTAAAAATCGTATCAGAACGAACTATTTTTGGTGCAATGCTGTGTTGCGAAGGGTCAAGTTTATTACGCATTCATTGCGAACCGTGCCAGAGTCAAAACTGACTCGGGTTCACAGAATGCCACTGCATCTGAAGTATAGGCTTTTTTTAAGAGAAACTTTACAATACAACGCTTTGTTCAATGTTTTCGTTACTGTATTGTGAGAGACACGTTTTAAGAATTGCAGTAAGTACTGTACGTTGCTCCTGGGCGAAATACAAGGCTGCAATCCCAGCAATTACACACGATAACTCTCAAAAGAACGGCTGTGGTGTGGGTTCTCCGCAGATCAGGACGACTGCAGCGGAAGCCCCTGTCCCCCTCACGTCAAATGCATCGACTGCTACCACCGCTTTCGATGCCGTTGTCCACCGGGCTACAGTCTCCCCGACTGCAAGAGAAGTGAGTTTCTCTCTTCATCGCTCCATTGCGTTCTGTTCAGAGTAGGGTGCTCCAGTTTGAGACAGAGAGGAAGAAAGAGAAAAACACAAATACACATACACGCACGCACACACACAGACACACACACACACAGACACACACACACACAAACACACAGACACACACACACACACACACACACACACACACACATACACACAGACACACACACACACACACACACACACACTCGAACACACATACACACACACACACACACACACACACACACAGACAGACAGACACACACACACACACACAGACACACACACACACGCACACATGCACTCGCACACACACACACACACACACACGCACTCACACACACACACACACACACACACACACACACACACAGACACACACACACACACACACACACACACACACAGACACAGACACACACATACACACAGACACACACACACACACACACACACACACACACTCGAACACACACACACAACACACACACACAACACACACACACAACACACACACACACACACACACACACACACACACACACACACACGGACGGACTGACGAACGGACGGACAGACAGACGGACACATAGACAAGCAAACAGACAGACGGGCTGGCAACAGACATGGCGCTCAGGCAGGCAGATGCGCGGATGATGCTTGTATTTACAGTACTAGAATGTTTTACTGTTTGTTGAATACAGTATTTTGTTTCTCTGTCTCGCTGTGTACCTGCATCAGCATGCTCAAACATTTTTTTTTTCTCTGACGTCTTCAGGAAGCTACCAAACCCACGGTCGGCATTTGGTCATCCGAAATATAATTACATCCTATATTTGAATATTTCATACGCGTTTGCAACTGTGATAGGGGCTCCCTTTCTTTGTCTCTTATAAATACCTTTAACTTTCTTGGTAGAGTCGCTTGGCTCTGGCTGGCAGGGGATGACTGGTTGTTGCTGGACGGAACACAAACTTCGAACTTGGAGTTCTTAGTCTTTATTCAAGAGAGTACAGTTCTGGACACTTCTCTCTTTGTCTACCTCTCTCTCTGAGCGCTTGCCCCCGTCTGCCCTCTCTCTCTCTCTCTCTTTCTCTATATCTCTTTTCAAAATTAGTGAGATTCCTCTGAGGTCCAGATGGCCAGTCCTGCTCTCCTAAAAAGGAGCGGCTCTGCGACGATACTAAAAATACGATATCAGGGAAAAGGAGGGGGCGGATGGACATAGTGGGAGGGGNNNAGAAGTCAGAGCTTGTTTGAGAGTGTCAAAAGCTGTCTGACAGTCATCTGTCCAGTCAAAAGCAACGTCCTTGCCAAGCAAACGCGTCAGAGGCGCTGCTATCTGGGAGAAATTCTTGACAAAGCGGCGGTAGTACTGAGCAAGTCCGATGAAAATGCGAATGTCTTTCGCATTTCGAGGTGATGGAAAATCACGGACATTCTGCGTGACAGCAGGATCTAGCTGAACTCCATCACGAGAGAATGTATAGCCCAGGTATTGCACCTGTGCTTTGCCAAAGATGCATTTTTCTGGATGGAATTTGAGTCCAGCTGCGCGAAACTTTGTGAAAAGTTCGCGAAGATGTGTGACATGCTCTGGGAAGGATTTGGAGAAAATGAGAATGTCATCGATGTAGCAGATGGCATGGCGAAAAGCCATTTTTCCAAGGACATTTGAGACAGTCGTTTGATAGAACGCAGGGGCGTTTTTGAGGCCAAAAGGTACACGTCTGAACTGGAAAACACCTTCATGACACATGAAACCTGTCTTTTCCCTGGAATTCTCATGCACGCCGAGTTGCCAAAAACCTTGTCGCATATCTGTGACGGAGTAGATGACGCTACCTGAAAGCGCATCTATGACATCATCGAGTCGCGGCATGGTGAATGAAATCGGGCGCGTAATCTTGTTGAGATTACGAAAATCAACACAGAACCGCAACTTGTCTGAGTTTTTCTTCTTGACCATGACTACTGGTGAGAGCCATTCAGAGTGAGATGGTTCAATGATATTGTGGTCAAGCATCTGCTGAACCTGCTCAGAAATTTGCTCCATCACTTGTGGTGGATATCGATATGCACGTTGGCGCACAGGGGAAGCATCTCCTGTGTCAATGGTGAAATCATGGAACTGGGTCTGACCGAGATCCGCGATGGAAGTAGCGAAACAATCAGAGAATTCTCCTACAAGGGAGAGAATTTCATTGCGTTGCTCCTGTGAGATGTCGGCATCGCCGACTTGGGCACCGAGCGTTCGAGCCTTATCAATGTACTGATCGCGCATAGTAGCGGATGATGGGGAAGTTGGGGAAGAATCAACCGCTGAGATTGACGGTACCTGTTGAGTGATATCGTCATATGGGATACAGTAGCAATCATCAAGCATCTGGTGGAAATGCCCGAGGATTGTTCCGGCATGCAAGACAGTTGGCTCATCTGACAAGTTGGTAACTTCACAGACGGACTGGAGGTCTGTGACGGAGAGTAAGCAATGTGGAAAGAGAAGAGATGAGTGTTGATAGGTAGGGAGGAATGCACCAGAAGTGGTGTGATTGGAGCAGTCAACAGCAACGTTGAAGAGTGTTTTGGAGTTGGGGAGAAGATGAACAGATTGGAGCGCATAGACTGAGGAAAACAGAGGGGAAGGGGAGGTAGGAGTTTGAGAAAGTTGTGGAAGGGGAAAGGTGAGGGTATTGGATGAGAAATCCAGTCTTGCTTTGTGACGTGTCAGGAAGTCAATGCCAAGAATGACAGGTTGTGATAGATTCCTGACTACAGAGAAAGTCTGATTTGCATGAACCTCATGAATGTGGACTGGAATTGACACGTCACCAAGAACTTCCAGTTCCGAGGTTGTGACACTGATGATGGTAGGATGCACAGGTGGTGTTAGAAAGCAAGTGTTTCGCAGACCAGATGATTCATAGAATGAGTGAGAAATACAGCTGAGAGATGCGCCTGTGTCAATCAATGCCAAAACATTGTTGGGGCCTAGAAGAATATGTGCTTTGTTTGGATGTGTGGAAGGAAGGAGTTTTGTAGTGGCAGAAAGTTGAAGGTGGGAGACAGAAGAGGGGAGAGAAGAAGGTTTGTCATCAGGTATCAAAGCAGTCTGTGTAGACACATTAGTAAAGTCAGCAGTCTGTGTAGCAGTAGAACGCATGCGGACTGGGGAGCAACGCTGTCTGGGTTGTCATTGTCGTCGCATATTTTGTCGCGGGAAACGTCGACGTTGGCATGCAAATGATGTGTGTCCAATGATGTCGCAGTAGCTACATCGATGGTTGATGTAGCGGCATGGTGGTGGGTGGGAAACGCCACATCTGTAACAGCCATGGGGTTGGGTACCGTCCGTGGGTGGGTATGAGGGAGGAGGTCTCGAATTGAAAGACCGGTCAAATGTCATCTGTCTGGGTGGATCAGTCATCTGTTGTCGTGGCATGTATCGTGGCGACCTGAAATTTTGCTGAGGCCTCTGGGGTCGCGAGAAAGTCTGTCGAGGTGTGGGGGCCTGAATTGTCTGAATGGCATCAGGTGTCAACAGAGTCTGAATGTCGTTGAGTCGGTCGGACAGTTTCTGCATGTCAGATGACAAAGTCGGTGCGTCGACGGGTGATGGGGTGACAGATTCTGCAAGACGAGCATGCTGAAAAGCTGTCGTGATGTCTGAGGGGTCACGCAAGAGCACCTGTGATCGAAGATATGGCTGCAGCCCTTTTACGAACACATCAAAACACTCGGGTGGTGATTTACCTGCTTTGGCACCAAGGCTGGTGACAGAGTGATAAAATGAGGTAACAGGCTCACCTGGCTTTTGAGTGCGGGACATGAAGTCATTGACTTTTGTCCATCGCGTAGAGGAGACTGCAAATCTTTCCAGAAAGGCAGCACGCAGGTGGTTGTAGTTGGTCTGGGTGGATGCAGGAAGTGACAGGAACCACTCTGAGGCGAAGTCTCTCAGAAAAACTGGAAACCAGTCCAAGAGTTCTTGATTCGAGCGGCCACGGAGTGCAAAAAGTCTCTCCAGTCGGAGGAGCCACTGGTCAGCGTCCTCCGTGGGCAAACCACGGAAGTGATCCGCCAGATGAAAGTCAGCTGACGAAATGTCTGCAGGTCTCGCCATCACAGGTGGAGGTCTCTGAAGTGGTGGCACAGGAACAGCAGGCGTCGTGGGAGGCAGGGTCCAGGGGTCCTGGGCGGGTCTGTGGTCCAGGCGGTGATCTGGTTGTGGCACCGGGCAGGTGGGTGGAGTCGTAGGGGATGGCGGATCAGGAATCAGGGGAGTGAAGAGTGGGGGTGGGGAAGAGGATGGGGCAGGTAGGAGGTGCGGGGAGCGGGAAGATGGGGGGAGGGAGAGAAATTCGTTGGAGATAGGGTCCTGCGACAGTCTGGGATAAATTCTTGAATAATGGACGTCTAAGGTCGGGGAATGGGTTGGGGAGGGGGGAAGGGTGTGTTGAGATAGATCCGACGACACAGGGCTATGAGGCCGAGGACTTTTGTTCTCTTCTGCAGCGGTGACAGGAACAAGAGGGGTAAGGGGTAGGTCAGTGTCCAAAGGAAAGTCACGAAACACATCAAACACATCTAATTGTCGACCCTGCTGTCTCTTAGCAAACAGGCGTGTAAGGGGTCGTGACATGATGCTGACATGTTAAAAGCGAATGGAATAAAAAAAATTTGGAAAAGTTAGTCGTAGTAAGGGGGCGTGGATGGTGAAAAGGGGGTTAGGAGGGGGAGGGAGAGGAGGGAAGTGAGGTGAGGGGGGGGGGGGGGGAGGGAGGGAGGGAGGGAGGGAGGGAGGGAGGGAGGGAGATGAGGCTGTTCTGCCACAGGCGGGCAGCGCGCACACAGGCTGGTTGGCTGGCGTGCGCTGGGGCAGCAGGCGTGTCTGGTGGTAGCGCCGGGGAGGCGGGGTCAGGCAACACAGATGGTCCCACCCGGGGGGGGTGGTGGGGTCAAGGGCTCGCTGAGGGAGAACCAGCGGGTGAGGGGGGAGGCTGGCAGGGGTTGGCGCGTCTTCTGGTAGCGACGAAACGTGAAGGTCTCTGAAGAGGGAGTGTCCGGCAGACAAGCTTCCACCAACTGGGCGTTGAGGGAGAACGAGCGGGGGTCGGGCAGGTTCAGGGGGCAGGAGGAATTTTCCAGGCAGAGGTAG
>JAWQFJ010001559.1:225447-244435 GCA_034096865.1 Theodoxus fluviatilis
ATATACATGTACTGATGTTTTGCAAATTGAAAGATGAATACAATGATTAATATTACAAACTAACGCAGAAGTTGTGATTGTTTGTCAACATTTTATCAGAATTAATACAGTAGTTATCTTATGACGAAGGAAAATGGTTTCTTTCTACATGGTTGCTCACAGACCTCAGCGTTCCTGTTCATTGTACGTGTCGATACAACAGGTTGAATACGCTTTTACAAAGGCAAAAGCCTCTTTCGTCACCGAGTGCCACCATCCTCCTGTCTTCGTCTGTCTCTTCGACTTCATAGATGCCTGATGGCTCCATTAGCCCATGCAGTCTGACAGGCAACTATACTTGTAAATCTGGCATGGTCACCTTTACGATTCCTTTCTCCAGCCTCCCGGTGTGTCAGCAACCTCCTTCCCTCTGTCTCCGGCCCACCTACCGCACCCCTCAGCTACCCCCTATAACCCACCGCGTCGTCCCCTCCATCCATCCCGGCTGACCTAGCTGCTTGCCTTTAGCCTTGGCGTTTGTAGTCAACAGCTAGCGTGTGAAATCCTTGACTTGAAGTTAATACAATTCATTGTACTGAACTGTACAATAGAAATGGCGAGTGTACATTTATCAAGTATGTGTGAAATCATAAATGAACGATCATATCCCACATGACAATTTTCATGAGTGTCAAACGTATATTTAACATGTCACATAGCAGTCGAATAGATTGCGAATGCTGTTCGGTTGATAATCATTCCATCCTGAAATCTCATTGAAATACCCTGATCGCCGTGTAAAATATCCCATGCGTTTTAATGACCAACAATGGCATGCAAAGATTCGTTGCATTTCTGAAGTCATGCCTTGAATCATACATTGGACGTGCTGACGGAGAGAACAACAGCTGACTCTCCATTTGACAGTTCCACACCCCTGCTCCTACGGAGCTTGCCGGAATGGAGCCACGTGCGTCCCGACCAACTCGAGCAACCTGTTCCGATGTCTGTGTCCTGCCGGGTTCCTGGGAGCTGACTGCAGCCAGAGAGACCCAACCTTCCTCTCCTGCCAGCACGGTGGCACCAAGGTAAACTCCTCGAGGGCCTTCCAGCGCTGCGACTGCACCCCGGGCTACACGGGCATCTCGTGCGAGGCGAAGAAGGGCCTGTGTGCAGCTCTCAATTGCAGCGCGGGCAGCACGTGTTACGACCTTGGAGACTCCGCCATTTGCGTCTGCCTTCCAGGAATGACAGAATCCAGTTGCCAGTCCAGAATCAGTGCCTGTCCTTTACAGCCCTGTGTACGTGGCGCTCGCTGTGTGGACTACCCCTCGGCCCCCGGAGGCTTCCGCTGCCTCTGCCCTGCAGGATTCACTGGAAGCCATTGCGAATCTGATGTGCACGACTGTCTCAGCGATCCTTTCGAGCACCAAGGCAAAGATTATAGGTTACACAAAGATAGCTCATGCCGAGCTTTTGCTCTATAAAGTTACAAGACGCTGCACCTAGCGGCGAGAGTAGGGGTGAATCAAGGAAAGTGTACTCACACCGCTTAGTGACAAGACGGCGAAGAAAGCTGCCTGCTGATTGGAGGATTCTATTCAGGGAACCAATCAGAGGAATGCTTTCGTGTAGATATGGCGTTTATGTCTACGCTTTGAACAATTCAATGGCGGCAGCTCTCTCCAGTTCGCGCAGAAAAAGCTATGTTTTGGGATACTAGAAACCCATCCGAAGAAAATGTAAGCCATGAACAGCATTAATTTATCGAAGCTGTATGTGTAATGCATCAAAAGGTATTGAAAGGTCCTACTTTTTAACAATCGAAATGCAGGTCACATGGACACGCTTGATTGTAAGTATAAATCTTTGCGGAAGCGGCAACTGAATTCACTTAATCGAATGATTTTCTGGCCGCAAATACCTTCTTGACAGGTATGTATTGCTTTGCATTTCCTAAAGATATTCCACAGGGGTGTATACGTTGATAAACAAGCTTGCATTCTTAGATAATAATGAAAAATAGACCATACCATGTAGATCTAGGTCGAGTTGGATTTCACAACGCCTGCTACAAAAAACAAAGCCAAAACACCCCCATTATTGCAGCAAATCATTTTATTACACATTACACAGTAAATTTATTCACAAACATGATCGGAACGCATCAGAAACCGTCGATAAACAAGAAGTTTTACATGTCGCTAAGAGGTGTGATTAACTTTCCTTGATTTACCAATAGTTCTAGACGCTTGGGGCGCAACGTGTCTCGATCCTCACAACAATGAGCTAATGAACTATCTTTGTGTAACCTATAATCTTTGACCAAGGCACGTATGTGGATCTCAACAACGCTTTTCAGTGCGTCTGTCAGCAAGGTTTCTACGGGGACCGCTGCCAGTTCTCACAGGACAAGTGCTCCTTGAAGACTTGCCTCAACGGCGGGTCTTGTGTCTGGCTTCTGTTTGTGTCCTAGTGGGTTCCATATGGAGCCATCTGCGAAAATGACGTGGATGAATGCCTCAGTGACCCGTGTCAGACCTAGGCCAATGCCACAACACCCTCGGTTCCTTCTTCTGCGTATGTCCTGGAGCATGGACGTGCCCGACCTGTAGCGATGACGTGGACGAATGCTCTACGTCGACAGTGTGCCTCCATGGACGCTGCAACAACACTGCTGCATGGGAGCTTCAATTGCTCCTGTCTCAGCGGCTTCACGGGCGCCAAGTGCGAAACCAACGTAGATGCCTGTCTGCTAGATCCACGCAGGAACGGAGGAACGTGCTACGACCTCGTGGATGATTTTGTCTGTAAATGCCAGCAAGGATGGGCTGGGGAAACCTGCGATGTGGTTGCAGGTGGCGGTTCTACTGTGTCCAGTCAACTCTGCCTGAACCTCCCCTGCGTGAACGGCATCGCTCTGGTCTCGGCTGACGGTCACTACATGTGTCACTGCGACACCGGTTTCACGGGACAGAACTGTTCATCTGCCATCAACTTTGCCGCGTGGGACCTGGTCCTTGCAGTAACGGAGCGACCTACCTGGATGTTTCAGGGTCTTTCCAGTGTGTCTGTCTGTCAGGATGGAACGGTACTACATGTGATGACGACGAGGATGAGTGTTCCTCTCCTCACGGCAGCCCTTGCGTTCATGGGGCCTGCGTGAACACTCCAGGCAGCTTCAGCTGCATCTGTCCCCACAGCTGGAACGGGACGCGCTGTGACCAGGACGTGGACGAATGCCAGACGACCAACCCCTGTCTACACAACGGAACGTGTCAGAACATGAAAGGGTCCTTCTTCTGCAGCTGCGTCCCTGGCTGGGAGGGAGACAGCTGCCAGAACAACGTTGACGAGTGCGTCCTGATGCATAGCGCTTCCACTCCATCTTATTCTGGAACAATCGGATCTACGGCGCTGCCTTTTTTGCCATCTTCAACGACGTCCACATCGACGTTTCTCAACACCAACTATTCAGGGACATCTCCTTTTCCATCCCCGACGTCTGCCTGGCTGTCGATTTTGAACGGCAAGAAAGCTTGCCAGCACGGCGTATGCTACAACACGGCTGGGTCATTCCTGTGCGTTTGCGATCCGGGTTGATTGGTGGTCGTCGGTGTCTTTTCTGGTTGCATGCATTGGCTTGAATGACACTGTGAATGCGGAGCCTAAGGTGAAGGTCAGAGCTAAGATGCAAATGGGTGGTTTTAATTAACATGCAAAACCGAAGTAAGCTTACGTGGATGCAATTCTGCTTTTTGTACGTGTTTTTAGTGGTTTTGGAATATACGGAACTTGACCCGCTTGCAGTCCTTTAATGCTTTAATTTTTCTTTGTTGAGCTGGTCTTGTTATAATTACTCCTGTATCGGCGTTTGACCTTTGGGGTTAGTCTACTTTTCCAATTATAGTTCTTCCGTAAACTGTGGTAGCAATATGAGTCTGAATTGTCTTTTCCCAGTACTTTTAACTGCGAGCAAAACACTCTGCAAATACACATGATAATTTTTTTAATTTGGAGTGGGAGGTAGGGGTTGAGGTCGAGGAGGATAGAAATGGAGAAAAAAAAACTAATCATTCAGCTTATTCATAACAAAGTGGTCAAAGTAAATTGTTAAAACCCAATGTTGGTAAACACTCACTGATCAATGTTCATGTATAATTCATAATGAATGGCGAAATGCTGATTAATGACATTTTTAAAGGTTATTCCCTCAACCCCTCACTTAACCCCACCCACCTTCACACACACACACACACACACACACACACACACACACACACACACACACACACACACACACCAACCAACCAACCAACCAACCTAGATCTACTCTTCAAACACACATGCATCAAACAATGAATTTAAGAAAGTTGTGTAGTTTTCATTTGTTTAGAGATGAAAACATCTTACTCAAATTTGACTGGTGAAAAGTCACTTAATTTCAGTGTGTATCAACAGTAAACAAAATGTATGAAAGTGTCATGAGAAAGTCTCTGTAATGTCTGCGATTCTGACTAGTCTGGCAGTCCCTGGTGGCCGGGCGTGGTGGGTGGTGTACTGGGAGCACTGGCACTGGCGGGGACTGCACTAAGCTGTTGGCTGACTGGAGCTTGCAGACGCTGTCGATCCGAGGAGGAAAAAGCAGATGACCCTTTGAACAGGTATTCACTGCCCATCTGTCTATTTCGTAGTGGACTGTGAACATAGAAACACACACCATACACAACCAGACACACATGCGTGAGTGCGCGTACACACACACACTGCACACATGTCACACACACACGACTGTGTGTGTCTTAAATGTCTGTCACTATGTTTGTTGTGAGGTACCAGTGAGGATTGATGAAGATGCCCAGTGATCAGGGGGTAAAGTGTAAGCGGTTTGAGACCCTGACAAAGGGTGTAAGTCGCTATAAAAAACCACACCTTTTACCTTTACACACACACACACACACATTAGTATTCTTGAGTGGTCGAGATTCATGTAAAATAGGAGAGCATGTAAGATGCCTTAAAAAAAAAGTATGGACAGTGAAACGCAGCTATGTACAAGAACAATTTCTTTTACCGCTGTCAAAATCTTAGATTTTGTCATCTTTCAGAATGCTTTACAGTGAGCTTTTGTATTCCTTCTTATACAAGTAGTATGTATACCTATTTCTTTCTAGACAATCATTTTATTACAAACACCACACTTTTTCCATAAAAATAATGAAACATCAGCCTTTTATCCTGGACACTGTATTGATTATTTCCTCTAGCCATAAATTCATCACAAGACCCATCTTGTATCATGCCGTCAGGCTTCACATTTCATTTTGATGCCAGCAAATTCAAAGAGACCAATTCTCCAGTCATTCTCAAAATGCACCAAATTTCTCTCTCTGCACAGGGCCAAACCTCCCACTGAGAAGCCTTCCAGCCCCCCTGGGTCCTCTCTACCAGCATCCCCCCCACCCAGCAGTACCACCATATCTGGCCCTGACTTTAGGGCCCCCACTTCAGCCACCCCAGCTTCCTCCACTGCTGCAGCTGTCACTCTGGGGGCTACAGGCACTGCTGGGGCTTCCACTGCTGCCACCTTTGCCTCCGTAGCTCCTGTCGCTAGGTCTGCCAGGGATTCTGGCAGTGGCCACTTCACCAACATCTACAAGTCCTCCATGAAGGACGAGCTGATGCACAAGTGTGGTGCAGTGCCTCCTCATGGCAATAGCATCATCCAAGTCACCCCACAGCCACCTCCTCCAAGAGAGCCTGCCAGCCCTGGTCAAGCCTCTGGAAACCCAGTTCGCTCTGGAGGGAGTTCTGCCGATCCGAGTGGGAGGCCTGAACCTCCTCCCCAAAGTCTTGGCCCCACTGCTGGTAGCCAAGGTCTTGCTGCCAAAACCCCCAACCTTGCTGCTGAAGATGCAAGTCTTACTGCTGGAAACGCCAATCTTGCTGCTGGAAATCCTAATCCTGTGGCTGGAAATCTCAGTCCGGCTGCTACAAACCCCAATGTTGTTGCTGGAAATCCTAGTCTAGCTGCTGGAAATCCCAATATAGCTGCTGGAAATCCCAGTTCTGCAGCCAGATATCCCAGTCTAGCTGCTGGAAATCCCAGTTCTGCAGCCAGATATCCCAGTCTTGCCGCTGGACACTCCAGTCTTGCTGCCAGCAGCAGCCTGGCGACCAACATCTACATCTCCTCTGCTGCTGACGACCTCATGCACAAGTGTGGCAAGGTCGACGTCTGAAGCAGCAGGCTGTTCAAAGATGAATCCCCAAAGGCACAGTTTCAATGTCTACCACGGCAGGATTACTTTGGAAGCACTATCTAACTTTCATGTACATGTCTGACAAGCTATCCAAGAATTGTATTTGTATAGTTTCCATGGATAACTAAGAATGAGTATGAAAAATTACTTTAATTCAAGATAACACATAATATATACATACAACATACTTATACAGATCCACAATTATTCACAAATTGACTAAACCGAAGTGAATTCTGAACAACATCATGAGAGCACAGAATGGAACAAATTTAAAATATGACACAGACATGCTGACAAATTACAAGAGACGAATATTGTAGAAAATCTGAGCTGTGAATAAACTAGTAACAATTCATTCAAAGAAATCCTTTTTCCTTTTCATCTACCCCTACATAGGACATTTGTATATAATGGAATCAAGTGTCATTTTCTTCTCTGAATACACACCAAATAGTATTGCTGAATGCAAGTTTCCTTTATGTAGGTTTTTTCTTTTACCAGAAAGAAACCCATAACCATCAGCCACTGCTTAAGGGGAGCGCCCCAGGGTGCTCTAGTGAATTTTGCATTACAGGTAAGGGGGCAACTTTCACTACAGTGCCCCAGGGCCCTCCCCTCGTGCAATGCACAGCAGCATAAACAAAAGTGAATGTTTCATCAAGGGCAAGATTTGAGGGAGTCTGCATCTCATTGCATTATGTGAACAGTCACTTGTCCATCAGGAGTGCCTATGTTCCTTGCTACAAGGCCACGTGTCCTTCCTGCTTTACCTTCACTAAAAGCTCTAGAGAGAGGAGATGCAGTGCAAACATCATCAACAAAGTAATAGGACTCCCATTCTAGTTAACACTACAATTGGACTCCCAGAGTCTAGTAATGGCACAGCCTAGTAAGCACACTTTGTTCATGCAATTTCACTATAAAATGAGAAACATCATTACTCTTTAAAAGTGCCGCAGAATTGTATTTCTACAACAATAAATAAGCTGCTGTGGTTCCTATGTTAAAATCATAGTTCTTTTTAATACAACTCCCATCAAACAATACCTGATAGCCCATAACCTGTAGAAAGATGACAGTTTTGCCAAAATGGAAATGCATTCCTCTGTGAGTTATCTTGCAGAGGCTCCCATTGATAACAATACTATGGCACCAGTATCAGATACAAAAAATTCCAGGTAACATAATTTTTTGGCAGTGCACTGCATGCTATAGAGCAGTAAATGCCGAGCACAACTTCATGCAATATTCACAATCTGGCCTCACAATATGAAGGCCTGTCTTTAGTCATGAAGCTGAGCAAGCTTAGCACAAGCATGATACATCGTCCATCTACCTCACTTTTTCTCAGTCAACTTTTATACAGCCACTAACTTCAGCCCATCTGAGTCGGACATTCACTCTCTCACTCCATCTCTCAAACAGCCATGACCCAGCGTAGCATCTTTTTTCAGAAAACATCTCTCCTGAACATTCACAAAGCAGCTCCACAACCCCACACAGTACCCATAGAAACCTTGACCTTCTTTTCTGCAACTTCTGCACCAGGTGACTACAATACTACAATAATTTTTAACTCTCTGGTGTTAGTACTCTCCCTTCAATCTGAACTCCGGGACCACACCCAATGATGGACACTCAGGCTTCATGGGCATCAGGGCTGGGGAACCCTGAGTACAGGTAGAGCTTGTTCTGGAGACCCATGATCAGGCCAGGGTTCCCCGACAGCCCGCCCCAGGAGTTGTGGTACTGCACTGCCGGCAGGAAGTCCAGAGAGGCAGACCTGGGGGGCGGCAGGCGCAGCAGGCACCGTCCACTCTCCGAGTCCCACAGACTGGTGTAGCTGTCCTGACCCACTGCAAACGTGATGCAGACATAATGTCATAAGCTTGCAAGTTTTTCACTTTGAAAGATCCCAGTGACTTGTAAAGAACAAGTCTGTAATTCTTTTATTTCACAGACAAAGCTTTTATAGTGGATTTAAAGTCATCTTCTGATATTTTCCACAGCGCACGCACTTTAGAAAACTTCCTGATGATGATCTTTACTGTATTTGAATGTTCAAAAAACAAATGACAAAGAATATCCAAAAATCAAATAACTACAATACTATTTTCCGATACTGTCAATGACATGCACTCCTGGCAATGTCAAGTACACTTCATCTTCAAATGATATTCACCAAGAAAAAAGTGCCAATTTGTGTAAACTGGCCGCTTGGTTCTCTAGTTCTAGCTATCTAGCAAAGCAAGATACAGTCAAGATGGGTGGATACAAATTAAAGCATAGAGAATAACCAATTGGGTCCCTCATGCCCTGCTTGGTCTCCAAAGCAAATGCAGGGTCATCCTTCACACAAGAGGAACTACTGATAAAGGTGCAATGCCTAGTATAACATTAAAAACGTCTCTGACATTGCATACCATCTTCACTTAGATAGTATAGTCTTTTCCTTGCATGCTGCTGTAACACGCCACACCACTCAAGGCACAGCCATGACTTACCTCCATAGAGCAGAGTCTCATCATGGCTAAGGTGGAAAGGCAGTCTGGAGTACTGGTTGCTGTGGCCCAAGTAGTCCGTCACCACACGGCGCATTCGCATGTCCCACTTTCGCACCTGGAATTTTATAAACAATTCCTGGTGAACTAAACTGCACACACTGCGCATGTACAATGTATATTCAAGAGTGCATTGTTCCCAAGGCTGAATGATTTAGTCCATGCAGATGATTTATGCAGTTCACCCCATATATCTAGGCTACCAGTGAGACTTTTGTAAACTGGGTAACTACAAGGCACATATGAAGTTAAAGGCCTCATATGACCAACCTCATAAACCTACATCAGTAATACCTTTACTTTCTGTTCTACACAACAAGCAATCTTATGCAAGTATGTATAGATGTCAAGATTTCTCCTGACAGTTCATGGCACCATTACTAAGACAAAAAAAATTAGTTTGTGTTGAAATTCAAAAGAAAAATGGCTGATGCACAAGAAAAATCCACATGTAAAAACTACATGACTGTGCCTATATCATCCAAAAAATTCATACAAAACTTGGTATATTCTCAATGGTCAAAACAAGATTAATGAAATGTACATCTGTCATAAATGTACTTCTCTCTGTCTCTTTGTCTGTCTGTCTGTCTGTCTGTCTGTCTGTCTGTCTGTCTGTCTGTCTGTCTGTCTGTCTGTCTGTCTGTCTGTCTCTATGTATGTATGCATGCACACACACACACACACACAAACACACACAAACACACACACACACACATACACGCAAACACATCATCAACCACATTTCCACTCAAACAACAGCCTGGATGACAACAAAAAGCTGCTAGGAGAAAGAGACAAAGAACAAGGGTCTCAGGATGAGTAGAAAAAGCAAAAGTAAAAGAAAAAATGAGAGTAGCAGAAAAAGCAGGAGTTGTAGAAAAAAAGGGAATAGCAGAGAAGGCAAGAGTAGTAGAAAAAGCCTGAGCAATAGAAAAAGCAGGAGCAATAGAAAAAACAGGAGCAATAGAAAAAGCAGGAGCAATAGAAAAAGCAGGAGCAATAGAAAAAACAGGAGTAGTAGACAAAATGGGAATAGTAGAAAAAGCTGGAGTTGTAGAAAAAGTCAGAGGAGTAGAGTAATGGGAGTAGTAGAAAAAGCAAGCGTTTGAGAAAAAGCAGGAGCAATATAACAAATGGGAATAGCAGAAAAAGGAGGAGTGGTAGAAATAAATGGGAGTAGCAGAAAAATTGGGAGGAGTATAAAAAATGGGAGTAATAGAAAAAGCAAGGGTAGGAGAAAAAGCAGGAGCAGCAGAGAAAACAGGAAGAGTAGAAAAAACGGGTGTAGAAAAAGGGGTGGAAGTGGTGTGTGTGTGTGTGTGTGTGTGTGTGTGTGTGTGTGTGTGTGTGTGTGTGTGTGTGTGTGTGTGTGTGTGTGTGTGTGTGTGTGTGTGTGTGTGTGTGTAAAAATGAACAGGGTGCTAACAGCAATGATACAACAAAGATGAAAGGGAGATAAGTGTGAGTGATTAGGAAAAGAGCAGAGAGATACCAGTAGAAGCATGAAGAGGAGCAAGAAAGATGACAGCCACTGACAGAGCTTGACACACTGGAGGCATACAATGTGACTGGCTGACTCATTAAGCTTTTTCAGGAGAACGAAGCACTGCATGAGCGCTTCATGTTGGCAAAAGAGCGCTCTTCGCTTCTTGTGAAAGCCTACAAATTTGGTGAAGTGTTTTACTTTTTAAAGGGAGGTAAATCTTCTGCACCGCACGTTGTGTAGCTAGACGCTAAAGAAAGTGTTTTCTTTGCCACAGACATCGTTTATGCACGTTTAAATGTATTCTGCAAGAATAAAGTCCACTACTGTATCATCCTTACTTGCCATTACTCGCGCATCCAGGGCGCTTGGGGCAAATAAACCCCGTTCCAGTCCCAAAATGGTGTTTCTGAAGGTTATTTTACGAATCAACGGCCAGTGCGGGATCGAAGATGCCATTTTGAAAATTGTGTGAATTGTCTCGGATATGCGCTTCTCTGTGCAGCACAGTGCTGAGTGAAGCACGACCCAAAATTGCCATTCAGGAGTGAAGCGCTTCGCAGCGCTGCGCCTCCTAAACAAGCCTTGTGAAAGGGGCTTTACGGCCCATCAGCCTTTGTAGGCTATGTAAGTCCATTCACTACTAAATAACTTGAGCTGGTTAGTATTAGAACAAATCAAGTTTCAACTTCCCCAGGTATTTGACTTTTACAAATTCCCATGGGGAGTGGCAGGGGGTCTATTCCCCCTTCCCCCCCCCCGGGCATACAAGGTCACACTGACCACACCACTGAAGTCGCTGGTGTAGAGGTAGAGGTCATTCCTGCTCAGGGTGAGGCAGGACAGAGGTCTGGCACCAGAGGCAACGCAAGACTGGTGTCTGGAGGACGTACGCAGGTCAAGGAGCAGCACCAGGCCCCGCCTGACACCGTTGTACAGGAGGTGACCCGTCTGCAGCAAGGAGAATGAATAAATTAATTAATGGATGAATGATTAAATGAATGGATGAATGAATGAATGGATGGATGGATGGATGAATGGATGAATGAATAAATGAATGAATGAATGATGTTTAAATGCCTATCAGCCATTGACCATGGACATTACTACAGCTGGTTGGAGTATGATCAAATCAAGTTTCCATTTGCCTAGGTGTTTGTCTTCTACAAATCAAGTATGGACATGCAGTAGACACACACACCACCACCCCCCCCCCCCCCCCACCCCCACCCCCCCCCTCCACCCCCACAGGGCAGCAGCAACAAAAACCCCACTTGTCATGTACATGTTGAACGCTTGTGATCACTGGGCAGTGATTTGCTACCCAATGGGTAAACTGGGGTGTCTTTTTCACGTAGCAACTTTTCACCCCGTGATGGGTGCTCAGACTGCATTTTGTTTATCCCCTGGTCATCAGGCTACCCTTACTATTGCTCCAACATCATGGCAACAAGGCTGGGGAGCACATGCAACTCCCTGGGAAGCATATGCAACTCCCTGGGGAACATATGCAACTCCCTGGGGAGCATACATGCAACTCCCTGGAGAGCATATGCAACTCCATGGGGAGCATATGCAACTCCCTGGGGAGCATATGAACTCCCTGGGGAGCATATGCAACAAGGCTGGGGAGCATATGAACTCCCTGGGGAGCATATGCAACAAGGCTGGGGAGCACATGCAACTCCCTGGGGAGCATATGAACTCCCTGGGGAGCATATGCAACAAGGCTGGGGAGCATATGCAACTCCCTGGGGAGCATATGCAACTCCCTGGGGAGCACATGCAACTCCCTGAGGAGCATATGCAACTCCCTGGGGAGCATATGCAACTCCCTGGGGGAGCATATGCAACAAGGCTGGGGAGCATATGCAACTCCCTGGGGAGCATATGCAACTCCCTGGGGAGCATATGCAACTCCCTGGGGAGCACATGCAACTCCCTGGGGAGCATATGCAACTCCCTGGGGAGCATATGCAACTCCCTGGGGAGCATATGCAACTCCCTGGGGAGCATATGCAACAAGGCTGGGGAGCACATGCAACTCCCTGGGGAGCATATGCAACTCCCTGGGGAGCATATGCAACAAGGCTGGGGAGCATATGCAACTCGCTGGGGAGCATATGCAACTCCCTGGGGAGCATATGAACTCCCTGGGGAGCATATGCAACAAGGCTGGGGAGCATATGCAACTCCCTGGGGAGCATATGCAACTCCCTGGGGAGCATATGCAACTCCCTGGGGAGCACATGCAACTCCCTGGGGAGCATATATGCAACTCCCTGGGGAGCATATGCAACTCCCTGGGGAGCATATGCAACTCCCTGGGGAGCATATGCAACAAGGCTGCAGATGAACTTATCAAAGTAATGTTTTCAGTTTTCCAGCTCAGCCCTCATAGATCACTATTTGACTCCTGGGTGGGTAAAGGCAATGTGAGTGAAGCATCTTACTCAAGGGTGAAACTCTGGAATCTGAGCTGCTCTGACCTCTGTACCCAGTGGCTGCTGTCACATGCAGGCCCAGCACTAACCACTCATGCTGTCTGTGAAGTGTTCCTTTCCTATCTTCAGACTGTACAGGTCACCTGGCCACATGAGGGCAGTGTTTTGCTTGTTTGGAAGTGACTGACTTCCCAGTCATTTTACCAAATAGTCAAGATCGAGGGCAATCAAATTATTTCTTCTATGTGATATTTTTTCTTTTGATGTTTGTGAAAGTGATTTTCAACATTTTTTGTTTGTTGCCAATATTCCTTTTGTAATTAAAAGTTTGTTTCAGTTCTAAAAGGGCTCAGTCCTTTCCTTTTTTGACTATCGTGTATCAAATAGTCAAGATGGTAAGGATACTGTTCATGGAAGCAGATTACTAATCACTATCCAAAAATGTAATATTTCAAACCAAAAATGCAAGAAAACGATGATGCTAAAATCTTGATTTCAGTAGGCAAAACATATTAAAAAAACAGGTTTCAGCATCTATTTTAAGTATTTATCATATTATAACACAGAAATGAAATATGTCCATGCTATATAGCTTATTTTAAAAAAAAACTATTACATACAATGATAAATATCAGTAAACATGTTAAAAACCACAAATAAAGCTTGTTCATCATAGCAAACCTATCTCGATATGAAATGATTCTTGAAACCAGCAAAGACTGATCACAAAATTAACCCCTACCCTGCCATATATGTTGCATGCCAATTGCAAGAGAATTTTCTCACATTTTACTGTACTAGTGTTTGTCATATCATAGTGTTCTTATTATCCAGAGCACTGAACAGAACAGAGAACTGATTCATTTGTAGTTGCCTCCCTTTCATGACAGTGCTTCATCCGAAGTCAGAAGTTTTCTGGGACCTAGCAAAGCTCTGACAGTTTGAGGCCTGGAAAATTTCTGAGCATGGCATGGAAGGGGTTAACTAGGTACAACAACAAAACAACAACAACAAAAACAGCAGCAACAGCAATTGTCCCAATCCAAACAGACAGTAATTTGGAGACTTATATCCCTAATTGCTTTAGAGCAGCAATGAAGAAATAACAGAGGACATGTCCCAAAGAAAGATGTCTTTCCTTGTGAATGCTGCAGCACTCACTTCATGGTCAAAGGTTTGGGTGAGGGGGTCGCTGTTGTGGGTGGGGTACTCCCACAGGCGGCGTGACATAGTGTCAATGATGATGCAGGACTTCTCCACACCCACACTGAAGCGCTGATGGTGCTGGTCCCAGGCACACGTCCATGTGGTCCGCTTTCCCAGGTTGAAGTCAAAGTAGCACACCTGGACAGCATGCATCGTCATCATCATCATCATCATCGTTGATCATCATCACCATCACCATTGAATCAGTGAACTAAAGAGATATTTAAATCAGTGAACTAAAGAGATATTTAAATCAGTGAACTAAAGATAGATCTGGCTGATGTCACTGATGAAACATGCTACTCCCTGGCACAAATACATTTTCTGATTACTGAGAAATTAAATTTAGTAGCTGTGTTCAATGTACTCTAACACTCTTAAGAACCTGTTCCGCCCATTACCGCCCACCCTGCTCAATCCAGAGGGCCCATATCTGCCCACTCCATGTTGGCTAGTTCTTGACTGATTTGTTCTACAAATTGCATAATCCTTACAGGACTGGGAAATGAAACACATGAATGACTTACAGGACTTTAAGAGTTAATGAATAAATTGAGATATCACCTGCAGTGCTTGAAGGAAATCTCCCAGTAGCAACCCACTATGTTCTGTAAAGTCTCTCTTCATGTTGGATGAGTGCAGATTCTAACTGCTACTTTATTCACTACAGTGTGTCTCACTTTGTCAGACAATCATATCAATGTGTACACAATTCAGTCAATATGCTCTCTTCAACACTGCAATCAAATTAAACATCTACCACTTTCTCTCTCTCTCCTTTAGGAATGAATGCAAGCCCTAGTTGTGTTTAATTCTACAGGCTATGATTTTCAGTACGATTAGTATACAGGAAGATATCATGAGTAGCTTGTCTATATATCTAGACAGAAAGACACTGAACATATCATCCCTTGCTACAATTTTCAGAATGAGTGTATACATATATATATATATTACAAAAATAGTAATGAGTAAATGACTTTCTATACACAGCGACAAAAGGACAGCCACTACTCACATCATCCCTTGCTACAACTAGACAGCACTCTGAGAGTGAGAGTGCCAACCTCCGCCAAACAAGCTGACCATCACAAGTGGTGACCATAGCAGACGACATTCAGCTTACTCGTCCATTTCCATCTCATGTGAGGCTAGGGAGAGGCTAAAAATAGGCCACCTTGCACTTGCAGTTACTACACTGCACTGGGCTGACGACCTGGGAGATAAAACTTCTGGTTATTGTTGCTAATCCAAAATGAGATTACAGACAACCTCTAAAATTTAACAGATTGTTCCTTGGGTGAATGCCTGTCCTTGCACCTAATTTCATCAGAATAATTAATGACATTTTTGAGTCATTTTGATGACTAATGAACAAAGACACACACTAACAACAACAAAAAAATTACCTCCTTGATGGAGCTCATTATCAGTATAACTGTACCTTGATAGAAGTAATTATCAATATAAATGTACCAGAAGAAATGATGAGTGACATGATTTCCTAGACACAAATGGCAGGCACTGCTTACATCATCCCTGGCATCGGGGTCCAGGTTGCGGATGAAAGCCAGACTGTAGATGTAGCCAGCGTGGCACATGGTGGTGTACAGCACGTACTTCTTGCCAGGGAACTGAGGGAAGGGTGCCCAGCACACCTTGGTGATCTTGTTCCAGGACTGAAGCACCGTCATACCCCTGGGATCCACCTTCAGCGGCAAAGTAGAGACACTGGAATTCACATCACTGCCCGTCTTAGAGCTCTTGGAACCAGAATGGGCTGTGGAGTCTGCATCCCGAGGCAGGGCCCGCTGTGGTTTTTGGAGCTTGTGGTCGATGGTGAGCAGCTGCATGCGCTGCATCATGGTTCCCTTCACAGACCACAGGGCAAGGAGCTGGGATCCGTCCTCGGTGGCATCCATCTGCAGCATGTGTTCCACTCGCTCCTGCTCTCCCTGGGGCTGTTCAAAAACCGTCATTGTTCCCTGGAGCTGCAGTTGCCCCACTGTATCCATGGTAACTGTCCGTCTCAGCTGCAAGGATCCCATGCTGCCCATGCAGTGCTGGGACAGTAGGTGGGGAAAGCAGTGCTTCTTTGTTTCACATTTGGTAGCAGTGGCACTTGCAGTTTTTTTAGTCTTGGGTTTAGAGAGTCTTTCCATGTCTTTCAGTCTTTGCTCCTCTGCCTCTTTGGCGGCAATAGTCTCTCTTGTGATTCCTCCAGCAATTGCACTGCCAGATGGAAGAATGTGGAAGTATCGCTTCCTCTCCTTGTCATAATACATACCAGGGATCTGTACTGCAAGTAAAGGAGGTTAACATGGTGTTGGACTAGTTATCTAGACGACAAAACAATAATTTCAAGTACAGGATGTACATTAAAGAGATATATGAAATTATATCTAATTTCACTCTTTTCCATTTAAAAATCACTATAATGACCAAAGCACTATTAAAAGTGCTTCCAATCAAACATTATTAAATTTAATTTTGATTCATACAATATATTTTTAAAAATTAAACCAATGCCTCCACTCCACCCCCCACAAGCAAACCCCCCCCCCCCCCCCCCCAAAAAAAAAAAAGAAGAAAAAAAAATTGTGTGTGTGGTGTCGTGTGTGTGTGTGTGTGTGTGTGTGTGTGTGTGTGTGGTGTGTATGGTGTGTGTGTGGTGTGTGTGAGTGTGTGTGTGTGTGTGTGAGAGAGAGAGAGAGAGAGAGAGAGAGAGAGAGAGAGAGAGAGAGAGAGAGAGAGAGAGAGAGAGAGAGAGAGAGAGAGAGAGAGAGAGAGAGAGAGACAGACAGAGAGAGAGAGACAGAGAGAGACAGAAAGAGACAGACAGAAAGAGACAGAGAGAAGAGGGGGGCGGGGGGGGGGGGGGGGGGGAGGGGGGGGGGGAAGGGAGGGGGGAAGGGAAGGGGGGGGGGGGGGAAGGGAAGGGGGGGGGGGGGTGAAGGATCAACATTGATATTAAAGGATATCTGGTGGCCGTGGTGGGTCATCACTACTGGAGGTCACAGTTGTAGTATCAGCAGATCTGTTGGACTGGGAAGATTCCTTCGTCGTTCCTTGAGATTTCTTTCTACTCCTTGATCCTCTTCGTTTCTGTCTCCCCCGTGACCGTGAACTTGGACGGGAATCCGAGGAATTCAAAGACCTGGTGCCAGTAGCGGATGCCCCGGCCGAGAATTGGGACATCCTCGCTAAGTTTCCACCACCTTCTTCACTCAGAGGAGGGCAATACATTTCTTCACTACTGGTGGAAGGTTTATCACTCGTACTATTATCTCCCTTTCTCCATCTCTTTCTGCTATGTCGTCGTCTCTGCGGGCATGCGACCGAATTATGTGGTGTTGTTGCGCCTGCGGAGGTTTCACCACGCGTATGACGCGTGCTCGTGTCCTTCGGGATGTCACTGGAAGAAGCTCTGGCAAAACGCTGTTCCTTTCGTCCTCTTGAAATAGGAGTGTCCGAGGAGTCCTCATTTTTCCTTTCCTGTCGCCTTTTCATTGTCAAGAGCGAGTGTTCTTGCTCTTCCTTAATCATTTGGAGTTATCCTACCTGACTTGGTAAAAAATATAATCAATCAATATCCCGAAAATAATATTTTCTGGCGTTTTGTGATTTTATAATTTATTAAGTATGACTATATTGAGTAATTTTAAAATAAAATAGAAAAGTATTGAATCAAAATAATAAACAACTAGTGCAAGTACGTTTCTATTCTCAATTTGTAAGATATTGCGGGAAGTCCACCATGGCGTCCTCCGTGCACGCGAGGAACGATGATTCAAACGACAGTTCTAACGACGATGTCAGCATCACATCGAGTGAGGGATACTACATTTTATTCTCGTACCTCCATGTGGACTGGTTCGAAATGTTTCCTATTAAGACGGTAGTTTCCTGATTATGTTCGTTCTCCTCGTTGCGAATGCCACGTGGTCTTCGCTCCGATCATCATCATGCCTTTTCAATGGCGATGATATTGATCATCGCCCAGTTGGGCCAGTGCAAGTTGCACATTGTGTTTTGGGGTAGAAACTGGCAGTCAGAATTTTCAGAGGTGATAGTATGCTTGCCTTCAGCGTAGTTTACTTTGGCGATCGCACATACCGGGACAATCGACGGTAGATATGACTATGTAGTATGTTGATCTTGTTCTACTTCTAGTTGCTGACATCAATATTACACTAGGTACTTGCACTAACGTCACAAACGAGGCTGACGAAACCGGGCCAATTATACGCTCAGCTTTTTTCGCGTCGTTTTAGGGGCACCTTACTTCGAAACGTGGATCTCTGTGTTTATCATCGATAACCCACTCATATTAGGTACCACTGGAAAGCTCTTTAAATTTTCTACGTGAATATAATGTTTTCTTAAACCCTACATCCATTCTCAGTTAATCCTAGCAGTGCAAAGTAGGACCTATTGTGTTTGGCTTGTTAATTTTTTTCCGAGACAGACAACGTGCGTTTTGACGAAGGGTATATTTTATAAATATATTTATGTACATCCTCTGAAAAAATCGTGATTCTATTTTGTGGTACACACAAGTTACAGCTCAAGCAACTTTACCTTTTTTTACATCCATTCTCCGTTAATCCTAGCAGTGCAAAGTAGGACCTATTGTGTTTGGCTTAATAATTTTTTCCGAGACAGACAATGCGCGTTTTGACGAATGGTATATTTTATAAATAGATTTATGTACATCCTCTGAAAAAATCGTGATTCTATTCTGTGGTACTCACAAGTTACAGCTCAAGCAACTTTACCTTTTATTTCTGCTCTGTCAGTGCCGGAAGTTCGCCTTTGGCGTCTTCCGGTAGCTGACATCGTGACAGCGTCATTGACGCCGGGAATTTCGAATATCAACGGCATTAAGTTGATCGGCGTTGCGCGGTTCACATGCGGATCTACTCAATCAAGGTTAGTTTAATCGAGCATATTTCAAAATTGATTCAGATTCTGATTGGAATGGTGGCACCTTCATGGTGATTTAACGTTTTTGTGATAGTGTTGAACTCTGAATCGACACGCCTT
>JAWQFJ010001560.1:22214-26432 GCA_034096865.1 Theodoxus fluviatilis
AAGAGAGACAGACAGACAGACAGACAGACAGACAGACAGACAGACAGACAGACAGACAGACAGACAGACAGACAGACAGACAGACAGACAGACAGACAGACTGACAGACAGACCCACAGACAGAAAGACAGACAGACAGACAGACACACAAACACACAGAGACACACACACACACACACACACACACACGCGCACACACACACACACGCACACACACACTATCCTACGTCACTGAAAGAAAAGACTCACTGGGAGATATCATGTTGCTGGTCCTCAGGGTTGTCGAGGGCGTCCTCAAGGTCATTGTCCAGACAGACCGAGTCGGTCGGGGAAGGGGTAGGAGCGGTGGTTGTCGTCAATGTGACGCGGGTGGTCGTAACTGGGATGCGGGTGGTAGCTGGACCGCCTGTGGCCTCGTTGTTACCAGTGATTCTGACTGTGGTGAAGGACTGTCCCCACGCCACGCTCACCTGTAAAAGTAAAGTTAGAGATATCCGTTTTTATAGCGATCTATCACCCATGTGTGGGTCTCAAACCTCTTTACACTTTACCCCTTGATCACTGGCACCCGACAACAAACACATAGACGGACAGGTAAGATGCATACAGTCAGGTGCCAGCATCAACTCAACTCCCCGGGTGGTATTCCCGCGCGATGCTGACTCACGGCCTCATACAAGGGTACATCACTACAGTAACCCATCGCTGCTCTCACAGGTGCCAGCTGTTACTCCTGGGAGGGGAGAAGCAATGTGAATTAAGCACTTTGCTCAAAGATGCATTTCCAGAATCCGCGCAGCTTCGAACGCCGAACCCATTAGCCGCAAGCGACTGCTGGTCAAGCGCGCTGACCACTCGGCAAAAGATCTGCAGCTGTACAGCGAAAACGTAGTCACGTGATACATCTCCATGGCGCTACATCTGTGGTCGACTAAACGTAACCAATGGCCACGAGACTGAACCAAAGACGTGTCACACATTTCTCACGACACCAGGATATGCAGGTGTGCAATGGTTTGATGACATACGTCTCACACACGTTAATGCGGGGACACAGTGGTGAATGGCTGCCAGTAGCCGACCGCAAATGCGATGAAAGACAAATACGACCGCCTACGTCAAGCGTGTCAAATGGAAATACGAATTACCCGTATACGATTCGGGATGCTGTACGTAGGAGTGTATGGACGGGGTATGGCGGAAATTTAGATATACAACATTTCTTAAAGGCCTGTATTTTGCAACCATGTTCTAGAGCATGGCTGTTGTTTGGACATTATCTATTGAGAATATAAATATTGGGTGCATGCCTGACAGTAAACTTGCAGCACCTAAATCCAGGGTTTCTTCTTTTTCTTGTAAATAAATAAATTATCAAACATTGAGCTTATGGCTGTAGAGTATGAAACTTCCTGGGAAGCGGGACGGCTGATGGTCTTCGGAGGAAGATCCCCCGTCTTAAAGTGAGGGGCTTTAAAGTCTTAAAGCAGCACCTAAATCCAGCGTTTTTTCTTTTTTCTTTTAAATAATAAATTATCGAACATTGAGCTTATGCCTGTACATATATTCCCCTTCAACAATATGAATCATCGAACAAGACAAAGACACACACATACACAGAAAATACCTATGCGTGAGTTTTATCAACGTGAATCAAACAAAAATCAGATCCGCTGAACGAAATGTTCGACCTGCAGTAGAAATGCAGGACTGCTCCATCGACAACTGTCCTGTGGTGTAATCGTGTGTCTTCTTCGTGCAATCGCAGCTTTATATATGTTTAAGCCTTACTAATAAATTGACGTCTATCGCCAGTGGTCAGGACGCCCGTCTTGCGACTGCCAGGAGCGGTGTTCAATACCACACGGATCCTAGTTGCATCCTTGGGCAAGGTACTTACCCAACTTTGCCTCTCCTACTGAGGAGTAAGCCCGGGTACTGGGAGCTGCGCAGTCCCCCCCACACATTTTCATGTATTTGAGTAAAATGGAATAATATTTAAAAGGGGAAGACATTGCGTGAAAGACAGCCAAAAGGTCGGATTACTTTCATATGCCTCTCCTGTAAGTACATCGTTGTGCCTGTTGCATTGACGAAGACGTTTTAAAGTCGATAAATAGAGCGGTTTTTTAAAATTGATATATCATCATACGCTGTTTCGTCCTCATTTAAAAAAAGAAACCAGCTACACATACAAATAGCGTTCTGGTGTTTCTCGCTGGATGGCATTTGACAAAGACTAGGGGACCACCATTATCGCCATTTCCAAGTCAAAGTGACAAGTTAGACTATAAAAATCACGAAAGACTGTCATATATAGTCTCGCAAAGTGTTCGCTGTTGTCGTGACAGCTGAGGGTTGTCATGACCGTGCGTCTTCTTGGCTACCTACCCTCGCCACAGAAGTAAGCAGCAATGCAAATGTTGCAATTCAGCCTTTTCCTCCTCAATCTGCTTTCAACTTAGTTGCAGAATTGAAACTGTCATCAAAGGAAATTACGCAAGTTCGAGTCAGGGTCTCGAAAAAGTCCATGCAAAATGTGCATTCATCATAGCTATTTAGAAATAAGCAGACAATATATGTGCAATTTTTGGTGTTTATTAAGTTACAATCCATTTGAAGATTTGAAAGCATTTGGCAAACAACATGATACAACTCTAACAACTAAAATGTGTAGTACCAGTATGAAACCGTTATGACTAAATGCATCTTGTCGTCGTCATATTCTTTAACTTCTAGCATTTGTATATTCATGCATTATATTGACAAGTATATATTTACACGTAAGGTTCAATATGTCCATTAATTCTAAAGAAAAGGAAAAGGAATCTATAAACACTCTTGTACTGCATCATCGGTTAAACCTTACTACTTGGCCTTCGTCGAAATTGCTATCATGCACGTCAAATATCGGCTTCACTGCAGTCTGAGATAAGGACTGCTGTAAAATGCAGTTCTTTTAAATAAATATATACGTTTGGAGAAAATTATGAGGGGATAAGCACTGAAATATTAAACGTGCATATGTTCATAAAGCAATGACATCAGTGAATTTATAAATTTATATTACCAAATATCGCAATAGCCTTTCTTTAGAATGCATTCCCTGTTCTGCGCCGGTGACATTGTCCTTTGACAATAAGATAAAAGGTAATTCTGAAGAAGACCTTACAGAAATACTTCTTACCAGCAGGGTGAGGAACAGGACGAGGTTCATCTTCGGGCGTTGTCTGGGTTCTCTTTTCGCTACTAGAATTCTTCTCGGGTCTGCTGCCGGAGTCGATGCTGGCTGGTCTGCAGGTGGCCAGTCTTATATACCGGACTCGGTAGGTAGCTTTGTGGAAGCACTGACCAATCAGAAACTTCTCAAGACAGGTATGGAATTTTACTGGACCGTTGTGATAATTTATGCACCTTCATCAGTTCTAAATTCCCTGGAGGCGCTATTAGCAGTTCGTCATGCATGAAAGTGAGTAGAAAATAAACCAACATTTTAATCACACGCATCCTAGTTATTCCGAGTTCGGAGAGGTCTTCGGATGATGGTCTGGCAGTGCTATGCAATGCAACCTTACACTATTAGAAGCTTACAAAATGACGAGAAATAGAATAAAAGGTGTTTACCGGGGCCTATTTCCCCCTCCCTGAATTTCGTGCCGAGTTTGACGACAGCGAAGTTTTAATGGGGTCAAGGCCACATACTCCTGTTCAGGGCGTGGCTTGTTGCTTAGTACATTCTATTTGCGACCCACTTAGTCACATCCTGGAGGGAGATCGATTTTGATTGGTTGGAAAGGAACCGCGCCCCTGGGATCTCTGTAAGTAGCCTACTTCACGCTGTTTTCTTGCGCGACAAAAACATGGAGAACATGCGGTTTAATCGGGTGTGAAGAATCGTGACAATATTTGCACACAGCATTCATACGCTGTTCCTCCTCCGATGAAAGTGTTTCTATAAATAATCCACGAAGAGTTCAAATCCGCCTTGGCCAATGACATCCAGGACACAAGTCGAGATGCACGTATGCAAGTGACGCATTTTATTAACAATTCCTGAGAAGGAAAACTAGTGACAGTTTCTTAGGTGTGGTCCAAAGCAAGCCTTTACTTTCAAAATATATTAATATAAGTCTGTACCTACTTTACATTTGTGATTTTTTACAACGAATCCAACGCTGGAATTGCACGAACAAATGTGACCCTCCACCACGGAATGAG
>JAWQFJ010001560.1:36442-53942 GCA_034096865.1 Theodoxus fluviatilis
AGGATGAGCAGAAGAGATTTCGAGGAGGAGGAGGAGGAGGAAAAGGAGGAGGAGGAGGAGGAGAAGGAGGAGGAGGAGGAGGAGGAGGAGGAGGAGGAGGAGGAGGAGAAGGAGGAGAAGGAGAAGGAGGAGGAGGAGGAGGAGAAGAAGTAGGAGCAGGAGAAGGAGGATCAGAAGGAGGAGGAGCAGAAGAAAGAGGAGAAGGAGGAGGAGAAGGAGGAGGAGTAGGAGGACGAGCAGCAGGAGAAGCAGGAGGAGGAGAAGGAGGAGGAGTAGGAGGAGATGCAGGAGGAGGAGGGGGAGCAGGAGAAGGAAGAGCAGGAGAAGGAATAGGAGCAGCAGAAGGAGCAAGAGATTGAAGAAGAAGAAGAAGAAGAAGAAGAAGAAGAAGAAGAAGAAGAAGAAGAAGAAGAAGAAGAAGAAGAAGAGGAAGAAGAAGAAGACGAAGAAGAAGAAGAAGAAGGAGTAGGAGGAGGAGTAGGAGGAGGAGTAGGAGGAGGAGGGGGAGGAGGAGGAGGAGGAGGAAGAGGAGGAGGAGGAAGAGGAGGAGGAGGAAGAGGAGGAGAAGAAGAATTAAGAAGAATTAAGAAGAAGTAAGAAGAATTAAGAAGAATTAAGAAGAATTAAGAAGAATTAAGAAGAATTAAGAAGAAAAATTAAGAAGAATTAAGAAGAAGAATTAAGAAGAAGACAAAAAATAAGATACCAAAGTGCGTTGTCAGGCATACATACTGACGCCAAAACACACCATCCCCACCATCCTTGTGTTGAAAGGATTCCAGCGAACGTCGTGTAGCTCATCCAACTTCGCAAGACACAAAGCAGGGCCGTGCGACCGTACCCACCACGGGCGGGAGAAGACGTGGTCGCGAGACGGGCCAAAAGACGCAGCCAGTTGCCGCTCCTGGGATAACATCGCCCCCATTTATTAACAATATCACCTGCCTCGGCCCTTCCCGGTGGCACGAGAAGACCCCCTGGGATCTGCTCGGCTCCCTAGGCGGCAAAACCCCGGGAGTCCCTCCCAAGATGATATCATACTCTATCTGCCTCATAAATTATGGTGAGATGTGCGGGCATGCAGCTTGTGTGGTCCATAGTTGACGCGAGTTTCGCTAGTGGAGGGGCAGCGTCGACCTCGATTTCTGTCTCTTCCAATCGCCCGAGATCACAAGCCTCGAGACCGCCCAAAGAGACAACAGCGCCACAGTTGCCATCGCCCGCCCTCAGTCCAGGACAATTGCTAGACTGTGGTCAAGATGATATTGGTCGAGCAGACTTAGTGTAGTGTCCTGATCAAGAGTCGATCCAGTACAGGAAAACTAACAGGAGTGTGTGATTTTATGATAATGATGACACTGAGGACCCAAAAGCAATGTTCCCGTCTATGAAGAAATGGGTTCTGATTTGAAGGAGTACGATGCCACGCGAAATTGTGAGTCAGGATGTCACACAGTGTTGTCACAACAAAGCTAAACGGATATTCTGAAGACATTATACAGTATCATTTTTCTAACTGGCGTAGTCTCATCGTTAACTCCTTGTAGGTAATTTGTTTTCCTTCAATAATTAGTTAATCACAAACCATATAGAATGAAATAAAGAAGAAGAGAATTGTGTTCTTATTTGTGGACGCGAAAAATCAGTGAAGCATCTTTGGAAGATACATATGCAGACTAAGGACATTTGTGACTTGCACGGATTCTGTTGCCAGCAATGGGGGCTAATAGCTTAGTCGCAGCATAATCTGTTCAAAAGCACACATAACAAAGGAAAAGTAAGGCGTTTAAGTGTACATCTTTTTCAAATGTTGTGTTTCTCAAAATGCAACCCATTTTGTTTTACAAAACAGGGAATGCTTATTAGAAAGCTACAGTAAAACTATTCAGGATGGATATTAATATATCATCTATTCATAGTACCGGACATAAATACATTGCCCAGATTTAGCGGCCATAACGCACGTGTGGCTAGACTGGTCTTCTGTAAAATGTGTGACATTTATCAGAGGAAAAGAGAGTAAGCATAATCGAGCCTCATTTGGGGCGACGCGTGCACGGTTGCAAGCATGTGCATCACAAAACAGCAAGAACATGAGTTACATTCCAGCTGTGTGTGCACGGACTTGTCATCACATTTTCCACGTACATGTATCTTAGAATAGTGGTCTAGGAGGACTTCGTCCGCTGGGCTCATGCATTTGCAAGGCAAGTGCAGACATGGCCATGTCGCGTAGTGAAACGAAATGGAAGGGGTCTGTGAGCTGCCCCCTACAACGGCTCGCATCAACACACTCAGTTCTCAGTCAATGTGTACAATTTAGGATTGATTCACATGCATTTGTAAAAGTACATGCTGTAAAAGAAATCGGTCATGTTTACACTGGTTCGGATAAAAATATGTCTTCGTAATGTTTCATGAAACATACGACATATCATGAATCCAAGCTGATAACGGTATTACTAGCATTTGCACACACACACACACACACACACACACACACACACACACACACACACACACACACACACACACACACACACACAAACAAATGACAAAGTCAGTTTGTTTTCCTTTTACAGGAGTTCTGTTTTAGCGATCGCAACCTAGCGATTATTGTTACGCAACACAGTTGGGATGTTTTACCTGATTTTATCAACAGAATTTACGGCTTCAGGGGCGTAATATCCATAGACACCAAAGAAAACGTGTTGTCTCATAGAGTTTTCGCACGGACGTCCTCACCATAAATGAAAAGCAAAATACGTCTAGTGCATAACAAAAGACAGCAACACTTTTTCGCGTGAACTTTTCATTTTATCTTTGACTTTAAAAAAAAAACCTTTCTGAAAACAAAAAGTATTCCAACTGTATCCAGAAGATCAATACACCGGCGCGAGTGGATGCCACACGAACACAGAGTGTGCACGTAGCCCAAATAGTTTCCCACCCAGATCCGCACGCGGAGACCTCGCTATGAAATGAACCCTCGGCGGAAATAATCACCCCATGTCTTTTTGTCCTAGCCAGAGGTATAGGCGGGCCCCACGCATAGGTCAAAGCAGCAGAGCCTGTCACGACCCCTTGTTTATACGACATGAGAGACGTCACAATGGGTGGACGAGCCCGGGCGGGCAGATAGAGTTCCATATCGAACCTTAAAGTCTGCAGGATACCCCTTTAGTCATGCCAAGTCACGCGCTTTTTCCTTCACCATAAATCTCCAATCTTTTTTTCCTGTTACACGCACGGAAAGAGGGATGGAAGAAAACAAAATCTGCAAATCCCGTAGCGACCGTCCGAGAAGGGTTGTCTCACGAGAGCAGAAAACACGGACAAGAGCAAACGACAATGGGATGACTTTTTGTATTTCTTGTTTTTCTCTCCCTCTCTCTCCAGTGTTACTGTGTTTCTTTTTATTTTCCATGTAAAACGCACACAAGAAGACCTTCATCTGTCTTAACAAGATGAATGAAAACTATCTGCATACATTTGGAGAAGTTCGTGGGAAAGTAGTTTCAGATTTCTTGTAAACTTGTCGATCCGTTACATTTTTTTAATACTTAGTGTGCTCGCATAAACATCCGTGGTTTCGATCTATGAAGATGAAATTAACAATATTGCGCCAACTGTCTCGACGAAAAAAAGAAATCCATTGAGTGCTGTTATTTGAAAGTTTATAAGAAAAACCAATTAAAAATCGGCCACAGCACACGCACAATACTTTCAGAAAGTAGCTCGGTGCTCTCTCTCTCTCTCTCTCTCTCTCTCTCTCTCTCTCTCTCTCTCTCTCTCTCTCTCTCTCTCTCTCTCTCTCTCTCCACTCTCTCTCTTTCTCTCTCTCTCTCTCTCTTTCTCTCACTATCTTTCTGCTGTTCGCAAGTTTCAGACATTTTTGTCACTGCATTTTCTCATCCGATGCTCCTGCTGAACTATTTCAATAATATTTTTAAAAATTATTTGTGCTTTTACATTTTTTTAAAGAACGTAGTATTTCAATAAACAATATCATTTAACCAAAAGCTATTGTTGTGATGAAATGTTCCCTTTCATTCTCGAAGGAGGCAATTAACCCAAGAATCCCGTTATACTCAGAACTAAGAGTACCGCGCAAAAATCCGAGGGTAATCAGATAAGTTCTTGTTGATGTGACGGGCAAGAGTAGTTAGGATTTATTGCACATGGGAAAGATTAACTGCAAGAGGTCGACTGCATACTTTCGATTCCAAATGCAAAGATTCATTTGACCATTTGAAATACGTATTGCGCAGTCTCTACTGAATAAATGGATCGAGTGCCTCGGACTATCACTTGTTCAATTCCTTAATAAATAGCGAGCTCGGAGTCTTCTACAGAGGAATATGCAACGTTTGATGAGTTACCGATTCGATTAAACAAATGTCTCCCTCGTAATACACAGACGGTATGTTGGGAACGTCTGACCACCGAACAACCTTTTATGCAAAGTAGCATAAGGCAAGACTTTTTCATCACGTTGATTGAGTGTGGGACTGCCTATTTATACAGAACACTGACACGCATACTATACGGGTCTATCTGAGATACGGAGCGGACAGTGACCCATTAAATATCGATACACACATTATATAGAAATATACAGAGACATGGAAACACAAAGTGAGCTAAGAAATCGTCAGACGGTAGCGTTCTCAACTGTTGTACCTTGCGCATGATTTCTCCAAAGCTGGTAAACGCAATTTTGTCTTATCGGTAGTCCACTTTGTTACTGCAGTACGCACGCGCGCGCACACGCAGATATACAAAGAGAGAGAGAGAGAGAGAGAGAGAGAGAGAGAGAGAGAGAGAGAGAGAGAGAGAGACGCAGGCACAAAGACAAAGGCAACAGACTCGAAAAGGAGGAACGTATTTTGGTACCTAGGCCATTGTACGTAACAACACATTAAGGACAGGATGAGAAGAGACATGAGTAGGATCAGTATAAGCAGAAAGAGGAACATTGAGAGCAGAATGGGGAGCCGAAAGAGCAGGAAGAACAGGGGAAGGTGGAGGAAGTAGAAGAGGAACTGTACCAGGAGCAAGAAGACCACCTTCAACGTCATCCCAATAACATTAATTGCAGCAGCAGCACCGCCACCAGCAACAACAACATTGAAATATGTGGAAACACTATTTTCAGAGGTAAGATAGTCCGTCCACTGTATCATGAAATGAAACACGTACTGATTGAAATACATATTTCATGATCAATCCAACAAACTGAAATTTTATGAACCCTTTAAGCTCGTATGCACAGGAAAAAATCAAGGGATGTGCGAATATAATTTGGTAGGTGTGTATATATTTGCTTGAAGGTGAGCAAAAGGGAGAATAGAGATGATGTGTGTATGTGTGCGTGAGTGCTTGCGTGCGTGTATGTGCGTGTGTGTGCGCGCGCGCGCGTTGTGTGTGTGTGTGTGTGTGTGTGTGCGTGTGTATGAGAGTGCGTGTGTGTGTGCGTGTGTGTGTGTGTGTGCGTGCATGTGCGTGTGTGTGTGTGTGTGTGTGTGCGTGTGTGTGTGTGTGTGTGTGCGTGCGTGTGTGTGTGTGTGTTGTGATAGCATTTCATAGGGAAAGAACAAATAACAAGGACAGGAGAATGGACCTTTGATATGGCGAAAGGAAGAAGAACGCAACACAGACACGATATTTTGCAGCAATTTACGGCACTTAATAGATGAGTTTAAAATGGAAGAAAGAGAGTGGCCGGACAGAGGATGGGGATGGGCGAACAAGAGGAGGACATGGGGATAAATAAGGTCCAGGCAAAGGCGACAACCATAGTAAAGGACAAGGAAATCTAAAGGGAGAGGGTGGACATGGAGTGCAGAGGGTGGGGCGAAGGGGAAGGTGGGCGGGGGGGGGGGGGGGGAGGGTTCAGTGAAGGGGGGTAGGGGTGGGTGTGGAGGAGAGGGCGTTCCCCTGACCATAAATCCCATGTTTCCGTGTCAGGGCAGTACGTCATTCAGACCAGCACTCGGAGAAGGCGAGGCAAGCCCAGACTTGGGTCTGACCTAACACCCTCACCGTCACCCCCTTCCTCCAATTTGCCCCCCTCCCCTGCCCCCTCCTTCCCGTCTGTTGTCCCCACCCCCGGAGCCGAGAGGGCTTCTCCAGCCCCAATCTCCGACACCCGGTTCTCTACCCTCCGCCTGGGGCTGCGGCATCGATCCGAACCGTGAGTTCGCAAATCTTATTGGAGGCTGGGCCTCGTCGTAAATCGCTCAGCCGGCCAGTCCCTTAACCTGGCCCGCGCTTTTTGCTAATGTCGTTTGGCCTGTGTGCAGAACAATTGGCCATCCGTTGTGTTAAAAAGAATCGACCATTTCAATTAAAGGGCGCCAAGACAGTTCCTGGATTGCAAATAATTTAAATTCTGGTCCAGGGGTGATTCATTTGTCGTTGCAGCGGGGCCCGACCCGGTCCAAATTGGATGGTAAGAAATTTACGATGCGCGCTTTAATCACCTCGCCCGACGTTTTGACCGCGTCATCTTTACGAACACGAAAAGAATGAGCAGTTTTCATTATTCCTTGCGCCGGTGGTCGCTCAAACCTGCGTGGTCAAAGATAGCGGAAGCCCTTCCGAGCTGCAGAAATCCGTTTTTGGGTATTCTGTGAATCCTCGAATGATAATCCATCGCAGAAGAATATAATCTAAATCTCGTCAGCAAAACGTCCGAGCATCAAAGCGCAGTAAATGCATTACTGGCTGGCTTGGGTGCTCGTGCCCGATCACGATGCTCTTTCCCCGACACTTCAATGACTGCTGTCTTCGAAGGATATCTATCACATCGCCATAAACTCGACCAGGCCCAACTGAATGAGCAAAAGATTTCAACCAAACAATTGGAAAGCTTTAAACGTTTTGCGGCATGTTTCAATGTGTTTTCTTTCTCTTTTTTAATCAGAGGTGATGTATTGTCTACGCATGAAGCACGATTAGTAACCAGCTGAAAGGAACACACTTTTGGATTCTACATGTGCAAGGCAGCGTTGTCATAATTTTGGAACCCGCTTGTACACACATTTAAGCAGGTAGTATATTTGTCACATGAAAGGTGGAAGGCAATTATATGCGCAATAACTGTATCCCTTCAACTACGAAGTCGCAGAAAGTGGTTTTTCGGGAGAATATGCTCCGGAAGGAATCATGCAGAAGATTACCGTAAATGGAGGACTTGCTCGCGACGGAATTCTGTTCATAAAAAACCACGAAGGTGGCGAGTTGGGGAGAATTGGATAAGGAATTAGACAAACAAAAGCCCAAACCATGTGGTAGATAGATGGAAACAATTGTTGGACCCTCAACGGGGACACAAACCGTGACCTCAAAGTGACCTTCTTAGTGCGCTTACCACTGAGGTTCAATTTACAGATTTCATAAAATGTTACGTCATCATGTTTGGCCGTACATGCACGAACACTTCCAATCCCAAAAAGTGTCTACCGATCATATCTCTCTTTCTCTCTCCTCGCGCAGTCTCTGCTTAGAGTCAAATAAGTAAATGTCTATCACACAACTGAAATGAGAGCAGTTTTGTTTTGTGTCTGTCATTTGTGGATCTTGGCTCTGAATCATGAACTGTCAATAAGTATGAGTTACACACTGCCTTTATATTGATATTCATGATGCATGTAATGCATGGAGAACTATCACGGTGAATATTATGAAAATACTGTACAATATAAAATATTCACACGTGAAGAGAACACGCATACCATAGGTGATATGCGGGTAAGACGTTACGATGCCGTAAACATGGACACAATCTTTATAGAACACAAGTCTATCGCGACATATATTTAACAAGGACGCAGTGCACTATAATTCACGGTACATTTAACCCGAAAAAGGACATAAAAGGCCAATTACTTGATGCAAGAAGGCAGTGTGTATAATTATATGGAAAATAGTCCTTCAGTACCATTGCTTCATGGAGGCCGTGGCGTCTAGCTGTTAAACAATCTTTAGGACATTACAAGTCGAGGACGAGTAGAAATCGTGGAAATCTTCCCTGGGTATGTTCACAACCAGAAACAAAGAAACACGAGATAGGTGTTACATGATATCGGTTCATTGATTTGTCAGAACTGCAGTCTTAATACAGTTAGAAAAAGCTTTGGATGTGCATACATCAAAAGCAAGAAAACCTATTAATTTTGTCTTGATGCTACAGAATAATTTCCTCAGCGGATATGTAAAGTCGGATGTATTCAATATCCAGGGAAGCTTTCTGAACCTAAATCGCGACTGATGTTCTCCTCTCCAAGTGTATTTACGGCATGCAGATCTGCCTGCTTTTGATCAAAGGCCCTCCATTATGGTAGTTCATACTAAACACAGCCCGATGGTAGCATGGGTGTTCCACTGCCTTTGATGCAAGAGAAAAAGATCAACTTTTTATCAGTTCCAGTACAGCCCAGTCGAACAAAAGACTCTATCTGTTCTTTGCGCGAAAATTACGTTGCAAGAGACAAAAAAGGCAGAGATAGCTCACTCACCAGTGTGGTCCCTCACAGAAAATGAACGCCTTTAAGCGCCACTGAAATACTTCAAATATAGTTAGGTAAACCAGGCGATCCCCTGGAATGATCATCAAGGACATAATCTACTTCTCTTCTCGCTCATTCTCACTTGTCATTGCCCTGCCTTTGTTCACGGTTGCACCTGGGCCATCCCTTCCCTCCCCTGCTTCTATTCCAGGACTTTGCCCCGCTTCCTCCCTCTCGTTGTCTGGCTCTCTTCCTCTCTGCCCTCCCCTCCCTCGCTCCCTGTTGCAGCCCCACCCACAGAAGCTCTGCCCCTTGGCCTGGCCAGGCCTGGCGCTTCATAAACAAGCCAGGACGGGTGGAGTAATTAATGAGAATTCTGTATCATTAGCGCTCCTGGCAGGCTGACAATCGTCCCCGAGATAGATCACTCCGTGTGGTGTGCAGAGTCCCAAAACCTCCTCTCCTCCAACCCTCGGGGGTGAGAAACGCCCGAAACGCAACTCGCGAGGCCCGGGTTCCGATTTCCGAGGGGTGAATACAGTCGTAAGTGGTTTCGTTGGAAGCCGGGGGTATTCATTAACGATGGACTTGCTTGCCTATCCGTCGCCACAATAAAACACATCCTGGGCGAGATGTGGAAATTGGACGGAAGTTCGGGTTTCTACCAATGTCAAATAAGTCAAACAGTTTATCTCCCCTGATTCGGACCGGACCCCTGGGTCGCCTTCATAAAAAGCGCCACCTGAAGCCGGCCATCTTACGCTCGCCGCCCACCCGGAGAAAGCGCGGGTCGAGTTCACAAAATAAAAGCGACTTTAAGATGGAGTGGAGGCGTGAATCGGAAAATCCTTGACTGAATCTCGGGGAGAGGGATTGGTTGCCAGCGTCGCAGGGACGCTTGTAGAAGCCCGTGATTTAGAGACGAGGGCTGGCCATGAAGCAGGCAAGATGTCGGAAAGGCAGGAGGCCCTTCTCGAAGGCAAGGCTTTCCACGTGGCGGTCCGTCTGGCAGCTGCGGTTAAACTCTACCCGAGTGAACTCAGCTCTAACTCAGTTCTCATGCTCTCAGCTGCGTCAGTGTAAACACCCTTGAAGGTCTTTCTTCCCATCTTCCTCCACGTTGCTGATTCCACAGCCCTCAGGCTTCCTTTCCGAAGTGCTCCAGGCTGTGTCCGAGAGTCCGTCCCATCTCGCCTGAGAGCACGTGGAGGCATTGCATGAATTGTTCGGGAGGTGGAGACGGGTTCCCCGAGAAGCTATCGCGCTGGCTAGGACTTGTTTGCGTCACCCACAGTTGCTGTCAAATGCCAAACTAGCATTCCGTAAGTAAACATAGCCACGTAGGCGAATTTCGTTCCAGGTATGGTGTATCGTTATGTCCAATGATATACAAAGAGTAAACTGGGATGTACTATAGCGACAACAAGGCGATGAACATTTTCGTCGAAAGTCGTGCTAAAAGTCATGAGTCAAACAAGAAGAACGCGGTGACGTGCAGCAGAGCTGTTCAAGGGTTCAATTATCGATCTCATAACAACGTTGTATTCGTCGTTTAAAAGTATGGTATCTACGGCTGCCTAATTTATGTGACTCTGGTCGGAGGAAGTAGATTATTATTTGGTGTGCATATTTTGGTACATATCTCCATTTAAGTTTTTTTGTGGTCGTAGACGTATGTAGACATTGTATGGGAGAACAAATACGGCGCTATTTTCAAGTTTACACTTCAATGACACCAAAGAAAGACTATTACACTAACGCGTCGAAAGTCCCCAAAGCACAGATGTTCGATCATTTAGATAACAGTAACGTCTGTATCGTTTGCTCTTAGGCTATTTGTGTTATGGGGAAAACACCGTGAGAGTCTTTCCGTATACAGACACGAACTTATTATTTTCACTTGAAAATATGTTCTCCAGGCACATCTTGTGCACGTTAGCGTCACACATTAGTAACGATATTTGAACAGATGGTTCCCTGCGTGCTTATGCAGACAAGAATGCTCAAGCACCAAAGTTTCATAGTGCACATATATCGGAATATAGAAACCTCATTCGTAAAAATAAATAGGCAGAAACTAGTGAAACGAAGTGAACGCACTGACGGATCGTTGTAAATGACAAGAATAGTGCACAAAGTTACTCATACAGTCCGTTCAAAAATCAATCAAGCAGTAGGTCAACCAATCAGTCATTTGGTCAGTCAGTCACTCAGTCAATCTGTCAGTCAATATGTCCGTCAATCGGTCAGTCGGTTGATTGGTCGGTCGGTCGGTTACGCGGCCAGTGAGTTAGATACACACATGTATACACATATTAACAGGATGGGGAAGACGGGTAAGCATATCTGTGAATACAAAAAAGACAGGTAAACACATAGACATACTATACAGACATACGTCCACACAGGCACAGACACATATACCCGCCCTCCCCCACCCCCACCCACCCCACACACTGATAAACAAACACACGCAGGCAGATGGACGCACATATACACACTCACGCGCGCGCGCATACATGCACACACAAACACACACACACATACACACACACGCACGCATACAGGACAGACGGACGGACGAGCAGACAGGCACACAGGCACACAGGCACACCCCCTGACAAACACATGATAATTCCTTGGCTTCAAACTTCCTCTGATTCATTCTTAAAACATTGGTATTATTTGATCAAATACAAAGTAAGTGAATGCCACTGCACATGCAAGAATGGTCACACATTACCCTTGCAGTTCTACAACCCTTGGGCCGTTGAGCATGTGTTCTACTCTTCCCTCACTCAGCAGCATTCTGGGCACGTGCATTTGTCTCCGTCATTATTCACGAGTGCAACTTTACATGACAAATGGCAGGCAGGTCAAACACTTTAAGTATTGCAAAAAGCGCTAAAGGGCGTGGACCGCCGTGGCATTTGACCAACAGGCCTGGAATAATGGGGGACCACACAAACAGCGATTTCGCCCGTGGGTTTCCCACTGAATAATTAAGCAGCTTTGTGGGTGCAAAAGCGGGCAGAAGCCAGTAGCCAGTCGGCAAGTGATCAGACACCCACAATTACACAGAAATGGCCACGTCGCCACGCTGACGGGCAAAGCCAATGGGGGAACAGCGGGACGAAGCCATCGGGGACAGTGCAGAATCACACAGGGGCGACACGGTCGAACCCAGTTCACCCCCGATCCGCAGGGTCTGGACGAGCAGTGGAGTGCAAGCAGCGGGAGATGCGCCGTTAACCAGACCCACTGCCGTGGCGCCAGCGGTCAGGATAATAGAATCTGTCGGCGGATGCGCGTTCTGATTAATGCGAACACCTTGAACGCAGACGCTTTGGCTCTGTGCTTCAATCGTCGGATCCACGGCGCGACGCCGCTGCGGACATCGTACCAGGCTGGACACCGTAGGTAGGAAGACGTACCGACCTCTCTGGCCGCCACCCTTCCCTTTCCCTCTGCAGTCACCCCTATGCTGGGGTGAAGCGACGAACACATAGACTAGCTGACTGTGCTGGCCGGTGGAGACATAAATCAAATGAGTCCAAATCCACCTAAGCTCGTTTTTTGTCCGGGCGCCGCAAGGAAACAGCATCTCCCCACGTGGCGAAATATATGGGATTGGACGATTGTCCATGCAGTGGTAACAGAGTATACTGTAGACCCTAAGTCCCCAGGCTTTAGACTTATGTACGCAAACGGAAGCACATAAACACGAACTTACATCACGCAGATACACATAAACACACACAAATACAAAACACAAACACGCAAACACGCACACACACACACACACACACATATATATATGTACACGGTCTGACACAGAGATGCAGATGCGCGCTCACGCACGCACGCTCTCAGACACACATAGACGACAGAGAGAGAGAGAGAGAGAGAGAGAGAGAGAGAGAGAGAGAGACAGAGAGAGAGAGACAGAGAGAGAGAGAGAGAGAGAGAGAGATGATTTATTGACTAATAGTGTCCAAATGTTGGTCTTTATGGCTGGATATGAATTAGATGATTACCACGGATTGTGAAAACTGCGGTTCGATTTTTCGGGTGACAGTTGTTTCAGTTGTAGACACAAGAAGAGTCCCTGCTCTCGTTGTTGGTTGAGTACTTTTCTCCCATACATCCATAAGAGATTTGGTCATTCACTGCAACATGCTGTCATGTTTACTCGAGTGTCAACAATATGTCGAACATCATAGAGAGGATATGCTCTCTTTGTAAAATGATATGGGCATTGAAATAAACGAACGAATGGTAGTCTGGAAGAGTACAAGGCACGCACTAATTGATTACTATTGTGTGAATTAAAAAAAAAACATTTTCATTGGCTATTGTGTTCAATTTACCCGGCAGATCCCGGGCAAAAATTAACGATTGGCACAAAAACGTCACTAATAGTGCATTCTCAAATGAACTATCTCAGGCAGCAGGTACGAAGCTGAACAAAAGTTCCCCAGCGAGGTGACATGGAGCTTGTTGCTGTCTAACCATGCACTGCGTGTTTCTGGTCACCTGCAGTGTAGATGTGCAGCGTCGATTGTTCGCGAAAGATGGCAACATCGTTAATTAAACACGGATCGGTAGATATTTCCGCCAGAATGACCACGACTGCGGCTGTTGTTCAAAACGACCCCTTTGGTTTTTTTTTCGGAGGCTCACTGGTAAATACGAGAAAGGCGCTAGGAACATGATAAAGTCAGATACACACGAAAGGAACATACCTTTGTCATTGAATATGATTAATTCTAACCAATAATCCGCAGTCTGTGTGCATATTGATGTCTCGAAATGCAACAACGAAGATGTAACATGTGCTTAGAATGATGAGGAAAATGTCTCGTTTACACACGTTTAGAAAGAGATTTTGAAAGTGCGCAGTATTTGTTTTTGTGTGTGACTGTTTCTGTTTCTGACTGTTTGTGTGTGTGTGTGTGTGTGTGTGTGTGTGTGTGTGTGTGTGTGTGTGTGTGTGTGTGTGTGTGTGTGTGTGTGTGTGTGTGTGTTGCGTGTCCTGTGTGTGTGCTGCTGTGTTGCGTCTGTGTGTGTGCTGTGTGTGTCTGTGTGTATGTCAGTGTGTGCTGTGTGTGTGTGTGTGTCTGTCTCTCGTCTGTCTGTGTCTGCTCTGTGTGTGCCTGCGTCTCTTGCCTGCTCTACTCTCGCACACTAGCGCAATTCATCTCCCTCTCTCTCTCTTTCTCGTCTATGTGTGTCTGAGAGAGAGAGAAAGAGAGAGAGAGAGAGAGAGAGAGAGCGAGAGAGAGAGATAGGGAGAGAAAGAGAGAGAGAGGGATAGACAGACAGACATGCACACACACATACACACAACACACACCTGCACACACGCACACACATACACACATATTCATACGCACACAAACATATGCGCGCGCTGATGAACACAACCACATACGCACATAGTATAGATACATACAGAAAATCAGCACATACGTGCGCCTACAGATAATGAGACACAAAGAGACAAATGCTCACACAAGGAAGCAGACATGGAGATGGAAGACACTCAGACACATAGACGCCAAAACAAACATGCAGACAGGCAGACACACAGACTGAAACACATACCGACACACAATAAGACACACAGACATGTAATCAAACAGAGGTACACATACAAACATTGACGCAACGTCAAACAACCACATACACACACACACACACACACACACACACACACTCACACACACAAAATACACAACACACACACACACACACATGAACGCACACACATACGCGCGAACAGTCCCATGAAACCCACATGCACACACAAACACGTTCATCTAAGACATGCATACGTGCAAATTGACCGAGAGACAGATAAAAAATCACACATATAGACAGATTAATAGTCACACAAACTCACTGACATACTGACAACCATTGCCGCACATAACAAAATATCCGCACAAGTACAGGTAAAAATGTTATTTCATCACAGTGCTTTACAATTTACCCCCCGATCACTGGGCCAATACTAACTCTTTATCGGCACCTGATGCCCAACACAGTGACTGACTTCTATAACGCATACGGTCAGGAACGAGGATCATTTCCACTCCAGGGGAGTGTTCCACCCGGATGCAGGCTAGCGGCCGTGGTATGGGTTAATCACATTGTAAGGCGCTATCACTGGCCTTGCAGGAACCCGACTGTACGTGTGTGAGGGGAGGTGTGAGGGGAGGTGTGAGGGGAGGTGAGAGGGGAGCTCTGAGATCCTTGCACCTTTAAATGCTTCTGCCTTGCACACCATGACCGGGAGCGACTGCGGGCGAGCATTCTAACTACTGGACTACAAGTCCGACAATTGTACTTATTTTCATGTGAGTAGAGATGGTACAGCAATCGTGTTCAGTGACACGTCAAAGGTCATCCAGTAAATGAACCCCTGTGATATTACAATACAGTATTGATATCGGTGTTTATTTGGTCAACATAAATCATTCTTAAAATGACAAAAAAGTTGTACAGTTTTGGGTTCCAGACATTGTGCAGGGTTTCTCTAACAGTCAGACGATGTTACAAGACAATAATCGGAACTAAAAGAAAAAAATGATTATATGTTGTTCCTGTTCCGGGGATTCTCCGGTTTAGGAAGTATCAGTATATAGCATATACGAATACTAATTCACCGCTATATCTCTGTGAATCAATAAAATCTGCCTTTGTGTTTGTCTTGAACCGCAAAGCTGAATTGAGGGGAGATGACTTTCAGAACTAATGACATGATTGTCTCCCTTGCCCATTTCGTCTGCTATGCACGAAGTGTCTTCGCACAGTACAGCTTTCTGCAGCGTTAAGGAATGCGTTGTTTGTACCCATGTGCCTGTCCAGTTGGAAAGCGTTGGATGTCAACCTGTCTCTTTCGTGGCATTTGCATGACAACACTGCAGGTCTTCCCCTACTTTGATTGATATAACTATAAGGGACCGTCTTCTTGCCTTATTGGCAAGAATTGTAGCCGCACGTCTGGGCAGGTCATTTTTCCACAGATGTTCTTGTGTATGCAGGAATTCGTTACAGCTCTTAGACCAATGTTGACTGCAGACACTCTCGTCAGTACGATCATATGATGCAAGTTAACTAATAAATCAGATTATCTAGGGAAAGTGTAGCAAAAACAAAACACACAAAACAATTACACAGGACCGTGCTCAGTGAATCTACAACGTTGATATTTATTTTAAACACGATGTCGAAATTCGCATTCCTTTCCAATGAGCCAAAGCACGTCATATTAAAGTTTTAATTTAAGGAGTTTAAAACCCTTTACTCGAAATATTGTATGTATATGTCCTATTTAGTAACAAATGTTATTCTTATGACACAAAAGATATCTTGTTGAAAGCAAAATAGTCTGAGACAGCCAGCGCTACGTTCAACCCACACGGAAGACTACAAGCTCGTGAAATTTACAAGGACACTCTAGAGGGGTGGAGAGGACTGGCATGTGAACAAGGTCTAAGAGACAGGTTTACACATACGACGAGGGTCTGTCTGACAACGGCTATTGGTCTCTTCCAACCTCTTCAGTGCCTCACGATCAACGGCAGTCACGTCGTGAGTGTTTGTAAATTACCCGCTTTCAGCTATTCGGTGGCACGAGTTCTCTACACAGACCTTTCCGTGAAGGAAAGCGTACAGTATCCCTGACTGGCAGATACTCTGTCTATAAAACGTCCTTTGAATATCCGTTATGAAAGATGGTATAAAATTCCACATTTTGGAAATGATCTATAAAGTTAATTTTGGTCAAGCGTTCATCTTGGCGTACATAGGTATTTCAAATGTTGACGACTTATGGCGCTTTTGATGAATAATAACTATTACTGGCTTAAGCCGGAAGCTGTTGATTCCAGCCTTCTGTTTAAAAAAAGTTTTACAACTAATATAATCAATAAATATTCAAAGATGAATGGCACTGTTGAAATGATTGTACATACGTACGTTGCATCCACAATTATTCCTTCACAAGAGTAACTACTCTGAGTACTGCAAATCGCCATGTCCACGGATACATCTACTAAACATACAGATATAAGACACAACAAGAAGGCGTAAATGAAAAGATGGGCACAGAGGTATGTAAAGGAGTCTGGCTAGCTGTAGCAGAGGTGATGCGGCCATGTAAACTGAGACGCCCAGCCCCGGGCTATTCATAGCTCGGCTGACCCGTCTCCGCCTGCAATGACGCTGTTAGAGACCGAGATGTGCAGTTTCCCCTTCCCGCCCAGTAATAAGAATAACTTTATCTGTGCTGTGTTCAGCATATAGATCATTCTGGTCCTATTGACTTTATTAGATAGGTGTATAATCTCATGTAGCTTAGTCTTGTAGACTATCATGATTATATCTCGTTGTATATAGATGTAACTCGCTGATGAGTTCCAGTTAAGAAACACAAATGTTGGTAAAAGCAGCGACCAAGCAGTCCTGCCTCGCAGAGTAGTTTACAATGAGGTCCGCGCCTCGGCTTGATAAGGCAGAGGCCGGGAGCAGTCGAGAGTGTGCTAGCTTGGGAGAAATAAAGCGTTTATCAAACCCCAGCATCGCCTCGAGTGTTCTGCGAGTTCGAGTTCCTCTTACAGGTATAACACAGATCTTAACACTGAAAAAAGAGCTCTTATCGCAACTTCATACGCGGCTTCGAGCCATCATCAGCATTGAATAACTCCAGGTTTCAGCTACTTTATCAATCTTCTTTGAGGCAGAACAGTCAATGAAAGGGTTTGGTAGGGCTGGTAAAGTGACTAAATTCGTTGAGTTAAACAAAGATATAAACAAAGTGAAAAAATGGAGCCTATACTCAGCCAAGGGGTAGGGGCGGGTGTGGTGGGGAGTGGGAGTGATGGTGTTGAGAATGTGGGTGTGGGCAAAGGTGGGGAAAGGGTTGGGAAGTTATTCATGTTTAATAAGGTGCAGACATATTTGAGAAGTGTAAAACGTAG
>JAWQFJ010001560.1:58942-68942 GCA_034096865.1 Theodoxus fluviatilis
CACACTCACATGTACACAATTCCTCCCTCGATATAGTTTTTGCAACGAGAAGGGTGCAAATATATAATCATACAGATACTCATTAATCATTCAATGATGCCGTTATCGTAGACATGCAACGATGAACGGAGCTTTACGGCCTCCATATCAGCCTTAGTAATATATGTAATGCCACTGACCATGAAGCCGTTAGAACTAGATACAGGAAGAGCACGCCAAGTCTTCATTTCTATATTATTCGCCCTTCACAACTCGCACAGGGAGACGCATAAGGTTTATTTCTGCCCCCAACCCACAAGGGAGAATGTAGCAAGTGGATGAAGTTTATGACCATTCCAACAGAGTGGCAGTATTCATCATCGGCATTAAGGTACAACGTCCATTGCATCTGTAGTAAGGTTTGTATAGCCATGACGTTCCATTCAGCCGACGTCCTAAAACGCTGTAAATCACCACCCACACAACTAAGACTTATATCTCCAGTCGTAGCATGGCTTCATGCTCGGGTTGCTACCTCATTCATAATAAACACAATTATCACAGCTACCCCTATCATCACCACCACCTCCACTACCATCATAATCATTATGTCTGCAGTAACAATCACTATCGGCCTCCCATCACCAGCATCATCATCGCCACCACCGACATCAACATTACAATCACCACCACCACCATCACAACTGTGCCAAATAGCCAACTCAATGAACACAACAAGCGATAACGCTGTCATCGTGGATATAATCTTCTGTACTATTTTTTGTCCACTACCATCAGCACTATTAAAACTACAAACACCTTTACCCACGGAGTATCCTTTCATCACAGTTGGTACTATATTTGGACCTTAACATCCTCCCCTGTGTCTTCCCCCTGTGGGTTGGGGGTAAGAATTGACCCACCGCGTCTCCCTACGCGATTCGTAAGAGGCGAATAACTAGGGACACCGTGACTTGATTTGCGTTTGCTATAAACTGTTCCAGTGATGTTCGTGCTTACTGGCCTTACATAGCCTACAAAGGCTGATAGGCCGTAAAACACCATCAATCCAATTAAATCCCCTGTTTTTTTCTTCCTAGCCCACCATTTTCTGTCCTCATCCACTTTTCCCCTTCTCCAATCCTTTTCAAACCCATATCTCCCCTCCTACGTCCATGACCTCCCGTCTCCTATGTTCAGTCTACGTCTAGTGGCCTACTATCTGAAAGAGGAAAACATACGTCGAGTACAAAAACCACGCATGGCACAAAATCACAGCTTCATTTAACACCTTCTCCGAGTTATACCACACACGTAGACACACAGTTTTAATCTCCTAACAACTATAAACACACGGAATTTGTGAACCATCATTTTCACTATGAAAAGACTATGTCATGATATTGAATGACAACACCTTTTCATTCACCTTGCATTCAGCATCACAAGATGGATAGTGTTAGTCGTTAGTTCTCGCGACGCCTCGGCCACAAAAATTTGATGCTAACGAAGATTATAATCTCTTCTCATCGTGTCGTGTTTCGTTGAGGGGCATACAAGAGATGTAAAGGAAGAGGGATTTTCTGCTTGAACTACGGAGACAGATGCATTGTTCATTCTAGCTCGTCGCTGAGCTGTTTAAAACTCTACACCGCACAAGCCGCAATAACCATCGTCCCTCTCGCCCTGGGTTACTGTTTCCACCTGCTGCATGGAATGGGCGGTAACCAACCGGTAAGAAGCGTGAGGGTTTTTGTATGTTTCTCTGTGTCAGTCTATCCGCTAGTCGGTGTGTGTGTGTGTGTGTGTGTGTGTGTGTGTGTGTGTGTGTGTGTGTGTGTGTGTGTGTGTGTGCGTGCGCGCGAGTGTGAGCATGTGTGTGTGTGTGTGTTTGTGGTTATGTGTGTAAGCATGTGTATGTATATGTGTGTGAGCATGTGTGTGTCTGTGTGTGTATATGCGTGCGCGTGTGTGCGTGCGTGGTGTGTGTGTTTGTGTGTGTACGTGTATGTATGTTTGTGTGTTTGTGTGTATACGTGTGTGTATGTTTGTGTTTGTGTATGTGTGTGTGTGTGTGTGTGTGTGTGTGTGTGTGTGTGTGTGTGTGTGTGTGTGTGTGTTTGTGGTTATGTGTGTAAGCATGTGTATGTAAATGTGTGTGAGCATGTGTGTGCCTGTGTGTATATGCGTGTGTGTGTGTGTGTGTGTGGTGTGTGTTTGTGTGTGTACGTGTGTGTATGTTTGTGTATTTGTGTGTATACGTGTGTGTATGTTTGTGTTTGTTTGTGTGTGTGTGTGTGTGTGTGTGTGTGTGTGTGCGTGTGTGTACACGCACGAGTGCGACTTCATCTATTTCAAAGGACCCCAAAACTTCAGTCTAAGAATTTTTTAAAAGACACAATGACACCGTGGGTAAGTATACGCAGCATACGATTCTTCATTCACCATTTCCAGGACCCTACAGTGGCTAAGGCAATGATCGATACGGCGAGTATGCAACTTGGCAGAGAAGACTGACCAAAACATCATTGCAAACCTGGCACGGGTAACACGTCCGAGAGTTCACTGCCTGATATCGTCCTCTCATGCTGCACATACATTTAATGGCGACTGCAAGGAAGACTACATGTAACCGTTTATGTGCGGCCGTTAGGCCTCGGATGAAAGGTATAGCAACGGTGTTGGATTCATGTTTTGATTAGAACAATGGCGGAGCAGTCGCTTGTCCACACGCAGTTCTTGTGTAACTTCATGGGGTATTTTAAATTATATTTTCAGGAAATAAATCATATGATCTCAAAAAGAACTTTACTCGAGGTGAGGTAAAAAACGGAGAGTGCTTAGGATCATATTGTATAGGAAAACCAGTGAAGAATAAAAAACAAAGCACGACAGTGTTCACTGGTCAGATCTGCGTAACCATGTGTTTCTTAAAGCCTGCTTTGCGCCCTCTGGATGGCGAATACTCAATGTGTGTCACTAATTCACCAGAACAAAATAACTTTTTGTAAACCATGATTACTAGATGCTGCATATTGTAGGCACTGCTTGGTGATATCCGAATGTCCCACCTGGAAATGTTTCATTCTTTTTATGTGCAGGTGTAATTTCATTGATAGAGGCCAGAGATTCTGCTCCAACCGTGGTTTTGTGTGTGTGTTTTTTTACAAATTACACATGGTGCAGTAATGCAGTATTTGTACAGATCTGAAGATTAAACAGTTTCTTTTGTTTCATTAATAGTATTACTTGACAACACCATAGAATCTTCGAAGTAAAAACCAGGTTTGTTTGTTTCTGTGTTCGTTTGTTTTCTCCAAGCTCAATTACAATGGACTAACATGGCTATGAAACGAAACTCTGGCCATAACTGGTTGACAAATAAGATGCATTTATTCGAATCAATTTCTTTCAATACAGCCGACAAAGTTTGAAATAATGTTTGATCCAAGGAAAACACTGCACTTACAATGAAATCCTCAACACAGTTTAACACGAACTGGATTTTCATTACTATTGACACAGTTCTGAACAACTGTGAAGATATAATAAAGTGTTCTGACAACAAAATATGGCGGTATTACATCAGTAGGGCTCATGGTAATGATTGAATGGCGTTTGGTACAAAAACACACATCCCTTTTCTCCTGAAGAAAAATATGCAGAAACGAGACTATCACAGACCTAATGCATTCCTTATGGACCACGCTTTCGCTGTGTCTTGTGAAATTTTTCCCAGAACTGATTTTGGCAAATTACACTTTGATAAAATAAAGTAAAACAATCTCTTCGCAGCTTGATCAAACAGTGAGGTAGCTTTCAAATTGCGGGATCGAGAAACAAGCTGTGTTTTTATTTCAAAACTTCAAAGCACCGCATTAATGAGACGTCTTTGCGATTTGAGAAGACTGTGCTTAGTACACGCTGATGAGGAAAGCAATGGTGGGAAGACTGTGCTGAGTACACGTTGATGAGGAAAGCAATGGCGGGAAGACTGTGTTGAGTACACGCTGATGAGGAAAGCAATGGCGGGAAGACTGTGCTGAGTACACGCTGATGAGGAAAGCAATGGCGGGAAGACTGTGCTGAGTACACGCTGATGAGGAAGCAATGGCGGGAAGACTGTGTTGAGTACACGCTGATGAGGAAAGCAATGGCGGGAAGACCGTGCTGAGTACAAGGGGAAGACTGTGCTGAGTACACGCTGATGAGGAAAGCAATGGCGGGAAGACTGTGCTGAGTACACGCTGATGAGGAAAGCAATGGCGGGAAGACTGTGTTGAGTACACGCTGATGAGGAAAGCAATGGCGGGAAGACTGTGTTGAGTACACGCTGATGAGGAAAGCAATGGCGGGAAGACTGTGCTGAGTACACGCTGATGAGGAAAGCAATGGCGGGAAGACTGTGTTGAGTACACGCTGATGAGGAAAGCAATGGCGGGAAGACTGTGCTGAGTACACGTTGATGAGGAAAGCAATGGCGGGAAGACTGTGTTGAGTACACGCTGATGAGGAAAGCAATGGCGGAAGAACTTTGTTGAGTACACGCTGATGAGGAAAGCAATGGCGGGAAGACTGTGTTGAGTACACGCTGATGAGGAAAGCAATGGCGGGAAGACTGTGTTGAGTACACGCTGACGAGGAAAGCAATGGCGGGAAGACTGTGTTGAGTACACGCTGATGAGGAAAGCAATGGCGGGAAGACTGTGTTGAGTACACGCTGATGAGGAAAACAATGGCGGGAAGACTGTGTTGAGTACACGCTGATGAGGAAAGCAATGGCGGGAAGACTGTGTTACAAATAAAGCATGACATAGTTTCCTTGTTACAGTTCTTCAATATATGGATACATCCCGCATCTGGGTGGACGTCATATGTTAATCATGTCGTCCATCTTTCCAAGGTATTACAATACGAAAAGATTTTATATGACATAATCCCGAAAAATACAGCAGAAACAGTTTTATATCGGGCACATTTTGACTTCAAAGACTTCTCCGGGCACTGACCAAGCGAGGATTGCAACGTAGGTGCATCTGTAAACCTTACAAATAGATGTTTTCCAGTTCGTCCCTGGTGCTACAAATTTGTAGGTGAGCTTAAGTTGTTTATCAGACAGAAATACATTTTAAAAGAAGACTTCATAATAGTCATATTTACAAGAATGAAATATGATCCGTTTTACGTCATACATCTGAAAGCCTATCACATTAAGAATCAGCGAAACAAAAAGAATCTGCGAAAAAGTCGTTCAATAACTAAACAATATGTGGTGCCGTCTGAAATCTATGTTAATGTTAACCATTGCACTGTCTGTATGAAAATGTAAATGCCAAGTGCGGTGATAATCAACATGAAGTTTCGTCCTCTCAGCACTGAAGGCGGAATGAACGGTTGAGAGAGTATTCCGCAGTTCGGTTTCCAAATGTGTCTGTAGCATTTTATCTGCGCGTGCATGAGGAAACTCGACATAGGGTGTATACTGCTCTAGCTCATAAGCGGTAATGCGGGATAGCCGCCGTAACACAATAGCCACTTCGAGTTTGCATAACGTCCGCATAGTAACTAAATGGCATAAACACATCTGCTGTTTGCATTTGCAAATATTTCAATAGAAAGCAAAAACCAGTTGCTAAAAACAGCTGTCGCGAACTGGAGGAGCGCTTCAATATGTCGTATGACCGTATGACCTGATAACAAACTCCACCTAGCGTGGAAAATGTCGGTGACGGGAGAAACCCACATTCATGATTCTCTTTTGCTTCAGTTCAGTGCTCATGGCACTTTGGTATCAGTGATCCTCTTTGGCAAATATAAGTGTACATAATGACAAATATAAGTGTACATAATGACAAATATAAGTGTACATAATGACATAAGTGTACATAATGACAAATATAAGTGTACATAATGACAAATAAAAAGATATTGACGTTTCACTGATGCGCACCAAAGGCCAACAGTCCCCAAACACTGCACCAGCTATCAGGCACGAAAAAGAGAGGAGAGAGGAGAGAGAGAGAGAGAGAGAGAGAGAGAGAGAGAGAGAGAGAGAGAGAGAGAGAGGAGGGAGAAAAGAGAGAGAGAGGAGAGAAAGGAGAGTAGAGAGAAGAGAGAGAAATAGACGAGAGAAAGAGGAGAGGAGAGAGAGAGCGAGAGTGAGAGAGAGAGAGGAGAGAGAGAGAGAGGGAGAGGAGAAGAGAGAGGAGAGGAGAGGAGAGAGAGAGAAGAGCGAGAAATGAGAGAAAAAAGAGGAGAGAGAGAGAGGGGAGGAGAAGAGAGAGAGAGAGAGTGTGAGAGAGGAGAAAGAGAGAGATAAAGAGAGGGAGGAGAGAGAGAGAGGGGAGAGAACGGAGCGAGCGTAGAATAGGAGAGACTATGAGTAGAAATAAGAGGAGAGAGAGATGAAGAGACAGGGGGAGAGTAGAGAAGAGGGAGGGAGAGAGAGACACAGAGAGAGAGGGAAGATTGAGAGAGAGGGGCGGGAGACACAAGAGAGAGAGAGGAGAGAACCGGCGAGAGAGAAGCGAAGAGAGAGAAATAGAGGAGAGAAAAGAGGAGAGAGACGAGAACGAGAGAGAGAGAAAAAAAAGAAAGAAGGGAGAGAGACATATGAGCAGAGGGATAGAGACACCTAGAGAGAGAGGAGCGTGAGGGAAAGGAGAAGAGAGGCCAGAGAGAAGAGAGAGAGAAGAGAGAGAGGAGTAGAGGAGAGAGTGAGAGAAGAGGCAGAGGTTGAGGGATTGGAGGGAGGGAGGAGGGGGGAGGGACGGGAGGGCAGGGATGGGGGGGGGAGGGAGAGGTCAGGGGAGGGAGGGAGGGATGGCGATGGAGGGAGTGATTGAGGTGCGGGTTAGGGGAGGTAGAGAGAGCGAGAGAGAGAGAGAGAGAGAGAGAGAGAGAGAGAGAGAGAGAGAGAGAGAGGAAATGGCTTACAGAGGAAACCTCCGGCCTACATCAATGAATATTACATCTTCACATGAATAATTCATGAACTATTTCCAGGTGGGATATTTGGAAATCACCAATCATAGCCTATGCTCTGTAGAATCCAATAATCACCAGGTAAAATAGTGAGTGAGAGAGAGAGAGAGTGAGTGAGTGAGAGAGAGTGAGTGAGAGAGAGAGAGAGTAGTGGGATATGAAAGGAAAAAGGGAAAAGGTTAAGAGAGAGGGCAATAGGAGAGAAGGAGAGGGAGGAAAGATGAGATGGATAGAGGGAGGAAGGAAGGGAGATAGGGAGAGAGGGAGGAAGGGTCGGAGGGAGGGTGGGAGGACGGGAGGGAGAGGGAGAAAGATGGAGGGAGGGAGAGAGAGAGAGAGAGAGAGAGAGAGAGAGAGAGAGAGAGAGAGAGAGAGAGAGAGAGAGAGACAGACAGACAGACAGAGATACAGACAGACAGACAGACAGACAGACAGAGAGGCATACAGACAGAGAGGCATACAGACAGAGAGACAGACAGAGAGACATAGACAGAGACTCTCAGCACTGAAGATGGAATGGACGGTTGAGAGAGTATTCCGCAGTACGGTTTCCAAATGTGTCTGTAGCATATTATCTTCGCGTGCATGATCAAACTCGACATAGGGTGTATACTGCTCTAGCTCATAAGCGGTAATGCGGGATAGCCGCCGTAACACAATAGCCACTTTTAGTTTGCATAACGTCCGCATAGTAACTAAATGGCATAAACACATCTGCTGTTTGCATTTGCAAATATTTCAATAGAAAGCAAAAACCAGTTGCTAAAAACAGCTGTCGCGAACTGGAGGAGCGCTTCAATTTGTCGTATGACCGTATGACCTGATAACAAACTCCACCTAGCGTGGAAAATGTCGGTGACGGGAGAAACCCACATTTATGATTCCCTTTTGCTTCAGTTCAGTGATCATGGCACTTTGGTATCAGTGAACCTCTTTGACATAGAATGTACATAACAAGTCTACTATCAATCCATTGCTAAATTGTACAGAATGACAACATATAAAGTGTACTAGCAATATAAGTGTACATAATGACAATATAAGTGTACATAATGACAAATAAAAAGATATTGACGTTTCACTGATGCGCACAAAAGGCCAACAGTCCCCAAACACTGCACCAGCTATCAGGCACGAAAAAGAGAGGAGAGAGGAGAGAGAGAGAGAGAGAGAGAGAGAGAGAGAGAGAGAGAGAGAGAGAGAGAGAGAGAGAGAGAGAGAGAGAGAGAGAGAGAGAGAGAGAGAGAGAGAGAGAGAGGGGTAGAGAGAGAGAGAGAGAGAGGGAGAGAGAGAGAGAGAGAGAGAGAGAGAGAGAGAGAGAGGGAGAGAGAGAGAGAGAGAGACAGCCAGACAGACATAGAGACAGACAGACAGAGAGACATACAGACAGAGAGACAGACAGAGAGACATAGACAGAGAGAGACAAATACACATACACACAGACAATAGAGAGACAGAGACAGAGAGACAGAACACAGAGAGATAGAGATTAAGGGAGAGACAAAGAGAGAGAGAGAGCAGACATATAGACAGACATACACACATACAGACACAGAGAGAGAGAGATAATTGAGAGAGAGAGAACTTATAGAGCGATAGAGGGTGAGAGAGAGAGAGGCAGAGACAGATAAAGAGAGACACACACAAACATGCAGAGAGGAAAAAAGAGAGACAGAGAGACAGCAAGGAGACTGACATCAAAATGGAGAGAGATACAAAGATTTAGGCTGAAATAGAAAGAAGGAAACTTATAGAGGTGTTAACACAAAGAGTCCGACTCAAACGCAAACACGCGGATTCACACGCATGCACACAGACAAAACTAGACGCACATAGACAAACTCCCATCCCGCTTTTCTGACAGACTAAAAGACACATACAGACACCAGACAGGCAGACATAGACGCCGAGAGATAAACACACGGTCAGAAATACTCTCTCTCTCTCTCTCTCTCTCTCTCTCTTTCTTTCACACACACACTCACACACACTCGCACATGCGCACGCATGCACGCACGCACACACACACACACCCCCCCACACACACACACTCACAAAGCCACACTAGCGCAAACTCACACTCTTCATAACGACAGACAAATATACATCCGCCCACCAAACTCACGCAATTAGAGATAATCAAAGAATGGGGGGAGGGGGATAATATAAACGCATACATTTCAAAAGCAGAGCACACAAAAAGCATGACTTCCCAAGCCGCCACACCTCCATCCCTGAGAATCAGTCTGTCTGCAAGTCTTGGAGGCGGACGGCGGGAGAGGGAGAGAGTGCTGATAGGTAATTAGTCTTTAATTGACTGTGCATTTCTGCTTCCCGTCTCCCCATAAATACTGGGGAGACCGGACAGCATTCGTTCTTCCATTAGCGAACTGGCACGCGCTCACACGTTTTGTCTGGCTAAGTTGAACAAATAGACTCGGCGACAGAAGCTGACTGATTGCTCCCTCCCCAGTCGACCGGTGAAGCTCTGTCGAAATGCTCCCCTTCTCGTAAGCGCTCCATCATTGTCACCGCACTCATCGCTTCGTTTGCACTGGGACGTGGCGATGGAACGCTCACGTGGATCTTTTGCCTCCTATTTCCTCATCAGCACTCTACAACTTGACGGAGACGTGCGGCTTTTTCCGCAGCGAAATCGTCCAGAGACTCGTCTTCAAGAAGGTCGAAAAGCGCCTAGATGTAGCGGTGCTTAAAGAGGAAATGCCAAGATAAGGGGTCTGCACGTGACTGTGAATTGCACAGCAGTGAGCGTTTCCGGCTAGGAAGCAAAAACGTTGCAGCGTAAACCTGTGGAAAAACCGGTTGATGCATGATATTGTCTCAGAAGGCTGTCAAGGACAAAAGTGTTGCATAAGCACGAAGTCCACAACGTCAGTCTTAGATTAATATATTGTCCAAGATGTAGGTATGAAGTTGTCGGGAACCAGTTTTTCCGATTTCCCATTTAGAAAGTGACAAAAGATCAACCTGCAATAATCATACACGAACATTTATTTTGATATGATTGTCTTTGATG
>JAWQFJ010001560.1:76442-83942 GCA_034096865.1 Theodoxus fluviatilis
GGCCTTCCTTCATTCTTCATCACTCAACTAGAGTGTCGAAGACAAAGAGCGAGAAAAGATGCATGTCAGCAACACGCCGAATAAAAGCAACGATGAAAAAAAAGATCGGCCAAAAGATGCCACGTTTGTTCTGCAGACTTTCTGAATGAGGCGCAGGACGTACAAATCGTAACAGTTTTCATATTTTCCTTCAGAATTATCATAACAAAAGCTAGCGCCCACGACAGTGTTATATATAGAGTTCAGTCTGAGCAAAGGGGATGCCACACACATATGAAATTGCACAGAATCACGCCATGTGTACTCTTATTTCTCATGTACAATCGACTACCTTTTTATTAAATAATTTTATATTCTCTATCCAAAATGAAAAATCCAAAGAATATATTTTGAAGAGATTAGGGTAAAATGTTCTCTTCTTTTATCTGACAAGCAGTAAAACTGGTTACCTACTTGTTTTCTCTTTGGAAAGGCATTTAGCAATTTCTTACCAATGAACATTAACATCAGCACAAAGCATATACATAAGATCATTCACCGGCAGATATGAACATGCCGTGCATAGTCAAACAAAGACCAGTCCTATTTCGGATGTTAATACTTATCCTGGAATTGTTCAGCAACAGCAGTTTCTCGGGTCAGCAAATAAACGTTCTGGAATTGCGTTTATGCATTTTCTAACGGTAAGTACTTGATACGCTGTAATTGCTGCTGAAGCATTTTCAAATAGTGATGAATTTGAGTAAGTCTGACTGAAAAAGCACCAAAAAGTAAAGCAAAAACAGATAATGATGCGCATATACCTCAACACAAAATGGAAAATTCACAGCAACTGAATGTTACACCGTCAGTGTACTTAACACAACTGCCACTAATCAAAAAAAGAAAACGTTCACAAACCGTGTCCAAATTCAGCAGAAGGATGTGGTTTTGAAAACAAACATGAGGATGTCGCTGGTTTCAGAGTTGACACAACATCTTATCTGAATCCAATATAACATTAAACATATATATGAGGTTTTAAAAAATGTTTTAGAAGGATGTTAAAATAAAACAAATATTTCTGAGCGTGCAACTTAGTGGTATAAGCTAATGAATTTACAAGCAGACTAAATTTTTACATGCATTTTTGAAAAGAAAAAAGTTGCAGATTTCATCAAAAGTAAAGGGATTTCGCTTTCTCTTATGGTTTTCATTCATGCTTAGAAAACCCATAATCTCATTGAGAACCGTTTCGCATCAAACGGCGCCAACATTGATTGGGTTCGATAGTATGATCCATGCGGTGAGCGAAGTCGCTGGCTTCATGTTGGCGCTGTGCAAGATAACAGCTACAGCTGTTTCATTCCCCCCACACAATAGACACGTGTGTGCGGCCACGACAACCACCTCGGGTTCTCACGACGGCTCTCGCAGTCTCACGCAGCGCTTCGCGCCAGCTGTGAGGCGTCAATTTACCTTCGGCACACTGATCTGAAAACCGAGTGTTCCCCAAAATGTGTGTTTTATAATTGCATGTATTAAGTCAATCCCCCACCTGCTTCGTGGTACCATATCGACCCAAAGCGCGAGAATAATATGCGTGCGTGAGTGGGGTTATGCAGTGCGAGGGAAGAAAATAACGGACTCGCGTCACGCCGAGTATTTGATCCATTTTTCAGAAGTAAGATACCGAATTTACTCACGTAGTCAATATTCTTCTCTCCCGGCGAGAAAATGTCAACAATCGGATGCAATTGCCAGATCATTCGGGTTAATTTTGAATGTTATTTTAACTTCTATACATATTGAGACGTAATTGTTTCCACCACCAAAAGATTAAAAAATGAATAACATTCACGTTTATGCCGAAAATCATTTCCATCCTGGTGGACAGCAATGCCAATCCATACATTTAATTAAAATGACTCAGAGTTCGTGTATACGATAAATGCTAAATTTATTGAACATACCGCAAATATTTTTCAGATATGTTGTGGATGTCTTGTATTACATTCCGCAATAAGGTGTCCCAAAATACTGACGGAACACATTAAAAAGCATGCGCCGGGTAATTTTCGTATTTAAAAAATACGAGTTCCTCTCAAAATGTAAAAATGATACACTCATCATAAAGGTATCAAACGCAAGCCTATCTTTTGTGGATTGTTTATGAATAAAGGAGCTGAATGAAAATGATCCCAGCGGAATTTTTTGTAAATATTTCAAGACTTTAAAAGGTTAAATACAACACATTACAACGATTAAAAGAACATATTAAATGCTGTTGACCAGACTGATACCCGGAACAAATTATCGTCAGGAAAAAGTGTTGTTCGACAGAGAAAACAAATTCAATCAAGCGGATTTTTTATTTCTCAATGAGTTGAAAAAAGTAAAGAGCTTTAATATAGAAAAAAAAATGTATCTGTTGATTATTTTACTGTGCATTTTACTGCACATTTTGCACGAGGAAATGAACAGAACACGCACAGGATCACTCCGGATGATTCAATGAAAAGTATTTTGATAATTACTACAGCAGTGGAGCGCGATGCATTTTGCTTTCTAAATTAAAATAAAAATTCGAGTGTATATTATCGATAGAGCTGGTCTAGACTTAAAGGGGCATTTTAAACGCAAATTTCGTGCGAACTCTTCAAAGCTGTGTGGTTACAAACAGTTTGTCGTCGACACGTGAACCAATTTTCCTGAGTGAAAACACATACTTGTATTTGCAAGTGACATAATGAGCTTATTTCATTTGCGTGAATTTTCCTTTGAATTGTCTTTGTCGCTCATGCTTTAAAATCCAAAAATTGACGCAATTCAGCTAGAAACACTACATATGAAGCAAGGATACTGCTTGACTCTATTAAATACTTTTGAAAATTAGCGTTATTTCAAGCTATTTAATTTGCAGCAAATCAAATCAACACAGTATTTTAAAATACAAAAGTATCAGGTCCTTATACTTGAATGCAACCCTTTTAACGTTAAACCTAGCTGAACGGCAATTGACACATTTTCTTTCGCGCTAAAAAACAAAAACAAATGAAGGAGATAAATAAAAATCGCTTTTCAACAAAGAAAGTACTGCATTAATTTTCAAAGTGCATGCGTTGGAGTCGATACAGTTTGCTTAGTGACATATTTTTAATAAGCTTTTTTTCAGGAGGGGTGGGGGTGAAGGGAGGAGGGTGAGGAGAGGAGGGATTGGAGAGGGGGATGGGGAATTTACTTGAGAATTCTTTCTTATTCCACAAATATGAATTAAATTGGCTGTGTTATGCATCATTGTTGGCATATCATTGTGTATGTGCCTGCATACTTTTCGCTCCCAAGTTTATTTTCATAGTCTCTTAATTCGTTTTTGGTTTCCTGGAGAAAAAAATCCTGTGAGACCTTTTGCCACTGTAAAAAGTGATATATTCGAGTAGAAAAAAATTGAATGCTGTTCGTCTTGATTTAAAAATATCCCTCTGTAAGGTGTGCCTTCAGCTGAGTTTAAGGACTTTGAATTCCAGCTAAAGCCTTGTCAAGGGAAAGGATATTTTTCACCTCGGTAATTTTACAAAAATTCAATGCGAGAAATTGAATTCTCACACTCAATCCCTGCAAAGCCCTCGAGGACAAGGAAACAAAAAGTTCAATAAAGCGGAGGCGGTTCCAAATCTTCATGCACTTCTTACACTCCGATTTCTGTAGTAGCGCTATGCACCTAAAAAAGTCAATTGAACTCGATATCGAATTCTGTCCGAATGCCCCAGGCCCCGAACGGAAAGACGCTGCGCGCTATAGATGAATTAATATCGGGGCAAACTTTGATCGAGATTAACGGTCAAAGACATCCTGCCAACCCCGAGGAAAACTACTAGTGGGTCTCTCCCCCAGGTCAGGCCCCTCCCAATCCCACAATCTTCCCCGTCCCCTTTCTGTCCCCTCCCTCCCTCCTTCCTTTCACTCCAACGCCAATTCGTCTCTGCTCCTTCCCGTTCCCTCCTCATTCTCTCATTCCTTAGAATCTCATATCCACCATTATTCAGCCATTCTTTCTCTTTATTTTCTTCCCCTAACTGTCACCCTGCACTTTTTAAAGCTTTATCATTGTATTGTCATTGTCGTTTTTCTGTCTGTGTTCTCGTCCTTTTCTCTTTTCGAATATCCTCCACCGTTTCTCGCAATGACCTCTCCTGGTGCTGTTGCCTTTCTATGTCATGTTGCCTCCTCCTCCTCCTCCTCCTCCTCCTCCTCCTCCTCCTCCTCCTCCTCCTCCTCCTCCTCCTCCTCCTCCTCCTCCTCCTTCTTCCTCCTCTTCTTCCCTTCTTCTTCTTCTTCTTCTTCTTCTTCTTCTTCTTCTTCTTCTTCTTCTTTTTTCTTCTTCTTCTTCTTCTTCTTCTTCTTCTTTCTTCTTCTTCTTCTTCTTCTTCTTCTTCTTCTTCTTCTCTTCTTCTTTCTTCTTCTTTCTTCTTCTTCCTTCTTCTTCCTTCTTCTTCTTCTTCTTCTTCTTCTTCTTTCTTCTTTCTTCTTCTTTTCTTTCTTCCTTCATTTCTTCTTCTCTTCTTCTTTCTTCTTCTTCTTCTTTCTTCTCTTCTGCTCCTTCTTCTTCTTCTTCTTCTTCTTCTTTCTTCTTCCTTCTTCTTCCTTGTTCTTCCTTCTTCTTCCTTCTTCTTCCTTCTTCTTCCTTCTTCTTCTTCTTTCTTCTTCCTTGTTCTTCCTTGTTCTTCCTTGTTCTTCCTTGTTCTTCCTTCTTCTTCCTTCTTCTTACTTCTTCTTCCTTCTTCCTTCCTTCTTCTTCCTTCCTTCTTCTTCCTTCTTCTTTCTTCTTCTTCCTTCTTCTTCCTTCTTCCTTCTTCTTCTTTTTCCTTTCTTCCTTCTCTTCTTCCTTCTTCTTCTTCTTCTTCTTCTTCTTCTTCTTCTTCTTCTTCTTCTTCTTCTTCTTCTTCTTCTTCTTCTTCTTCTTCTTCTTTTTCTTCACGCCTGATCCTCATTTTCATTTTCCTCTATACTTTCTCCTTGTACTACTCCTGTTCTTTCTTCTCTTCCTTTTCCTGTGCTTCCTCTTCCTACTCCTTTTCTTTCCCCACTTCCTTCTTCTCCTCTCCACGTTCCCCCTGCTTCGGCAGCTCCAAGCCCCCTCTTCCAACTATTCCAACATCACCACCACCACCATCACCACCACTACCACCATCACCACCGCCACCGCCACCACCGCCACCACCACCATCACCACCATCACCACCATCACCGTCACCTATGCTACCACCAAAATCCTCCTCCATCTCCTCAAGACTCTTTCTCCCTCTGTATTTTCCTCCTTCTTGTGCTAAGTCTTCCCGTCTTCAGCAACCTCGAAGTGCGATGCCAATCGATAGACTAGCTGAGAAACGGCGACGGGCGGGCCAAAGGGTGGCTGAATTATGAAATGGATGAATTATGAAACAATACTTCAGCGCGTTCAGGCAAGGGGAAGTCAGCCCCTGGCGCGCCAGTGGCGCATCTCATCGCCCAGAGGGCGGGGAGGGGGTGGGGTGGGGGAGGGGTGGGGGAGGGGGTGGGGGATGGGGTGGGGGAGGGGGTGGGAGATTGGGCGTGGGGAGAGGAGCACGAGGAATGGGGATGGGGTGCAAAGATCGATGTTGGTGCTCCGGGCACTTGAACTCGGCCCGCCCAGCTTCCCAATGATTCCCTCCATAACTACATGTTTGTGGCACGGAGAAAGACAAGCAGAGAACCAAACTGGTTACCCTGATACATCGCAAGTGCGCTGTCGAGTGTGGAAAATAGAAAGAAAACTAAGAACAGCAAGAAAATTAGTCAAAAAAAGAGAAATACTCAGAGAACACACTGCACACGCTGTAAATTTCACTCATAATTGTCAATGTGGCAAGGAAAATGACACACAGAAAACCAAACTTTTTTCGTGATGAATTTCAAGTGTGAATTTGAATGTGAAAAACATAAAGAAAACTCAAGAACTAAAACAAAAATATTTTAAAATGTAGGAAAATTGACAGGACTGTACGAAAGGTACTGCACCTACTGTGTTATAGATGGGCAGAGGAATGGACACGTGAAAAAAAACGACTGCAGAAAAATTACTGTAAATTGATGACAATCAGTTTACAACAGGAGAGAGATGGATGCTTTTAAAAGATTTGGAACAGTAAAAAGTAGACTGTCAAGATTACCGTGCCGAGTGAGCATGAGGGAGAGAAAGACACACACACACACACACACCCACACACACACACACACACACATATATATATATATATATATATATATATATATATATATATATATATATATATATATATATATATAATTTTAAAAATTCAAACAAGAGAAGATGAAATGAAAATATTGTACATAGATATGGAAGTTCATGAACACAGGGGGAAACAGGCTAAAGTCAAAGAATAAGGGGAACACAAACGAGTGAAGAAGAGCAGGAAGAGAATTGAAAGTAAATAAAGCAGAGTTGAGAAATATACACGAGGGAATGTAGAAAAAGCATCATTTGTGCAGTAAAATGCGGGCGGCAGACATGCAGAGAGTGCGCAGGGTGAGATTTAAACGAGAAGCAACAAAAGGACTGGCGTGGGCAGGATGCAGAAAATATGCTGCTTACCAAAGCAGAAGACGCAAATTACTGACTAACCGAAAATGCAGACGTACAGAATAGTGTAGTAGAAGCAGCAAAAGCACACCAAACTGATCATTACTTGCACTGGATTAACTAAGAAGATAACTGGAAACAGAAATCAATGCAAAACTTTGAAATGAATTATTCGAAAGAGTGTTACATATTCTCGGAGGAACATGAATAACGGATTAACAAATGAACGTTGAAACCCGAAACGGTTCTGATCATAATCAAGGAAAACATGAGAAAAGTTAACAACTAGAACAATACAGGCAAGGAGGGACGTGGAATTTGGGGGAGAGATAAAAAGGAGAAATTACGGTGATGGATTGCGAGATTTTACTGCCTATAAGCCTTTGTAGGCTATGCACGGACTGACAAGGAAAGCACTCTAACTGGCCAAAGTAAGAGCAAGTTAAGGTTTTATTTCCCTAGTATTCGCCATTTATATAAATCGTGTAGGAAAACGGGGAGGGGGATGGGGGGGAGGGAGGGGGGGGCGGAGGGACAGGGGGAGGGGGGGCGGAGGGACGGGGGGGGGGGCGGCGTGGGGAATAGAGGGAAGGAGAAGAACGGAGAATCACCAGCAAAGATTGTGTGCCTGGCAGAGAGGTCTTGAGTCTGCGAGAGCGATTGGCATTCTCCCCATTACTACGCTCACTTTTATCTTGCCCACACTCGCTTTCGCCATTTTGTCTGGACCCAGCCCTCTCTTCTCTCACTGAATCTCGCTCCCCAGATTCGCGTCAATACATCAAGTTATGTTTCTCCCAGATGAGACTTACATGACAAGCAAGATGTATGTGCGACCGTACACACTTGTGATCTCTGAGCAGCTTTCCATGAAAAAGACATATAAACTCACAAGAAAT
>JAWQFJ010001560.1:88942-93942 GCA_034096865.1 Theodoxus fluviatilis
AGGTCACTACTCGAGAAATGACAGATCGAAGAGAATTTACGATTCCACAGGGAGTAGGGAAGAGCACGCACGAGTGAGCGAGAAAAAAAATATTTTCTCGGGCACAGCACGTGGTGGGCAGAATCACAATCGCTGTGGGAAGAGACATGGGAGAAAAGTGCTGTAAAAGAAGTTGAAAGAGAATAACCAGGAGGAGAATAAAGTGTACGAAGAAAACGAGAGAGAGAAACACGAACACGACGGAGGAGAGAGGTAGAAGGAGGAGGGTGAGAGAAAGAGAGAGAGAGAGAGAGAGAGAGAGAGAGAGAGAGAGAGAGAGAGAGAGAGAGAGAGAGAGAGAGGAGAGGGAGGAGGAGGAGCAGGTGGGAGAATGTAACAGTAAGAGAGCAACAGGAAACGAAAGGAGCGGGGAAAACATGGGAAAATGACCACTGACCCACGATGGACATCCACGGGTAGAAGGTACCCGATTCCGGGGCTTCGTTGGTGGTGACAGTGGGAGTCTTGGAGCATGGGCTCATGCCGTCCACACGCCCGTGGGGTGGGGGAGCGCAGTTGGCCTGAGGGTCGGCACCGCAGTTTTCTCCAAAACGCATCCCCGGGACTGTCATATTCGGGTAGAAGTTGTGTCGGTTGGGCTGCAGGCCCATTCTCAAGTCGTGGTTCCGATGCTGAATAGCGTCCATGCGACATTGCTCTGTCTGATACGAGCCCATGTAGTAGCGCGGTGCTCGGTAGTTCCCGGTGGGACATATATCGGGGATGTTGAGAAAGTGCTCCATGTAGCCGGCATTCTCTGCCGCGGCGTGAAGTTCGTCGCCGCGAGGAGCGGCGTGCCTCATGGGGAGGTAAGAACTCATACTGGTCGGCTGCTCGTGAAATAGAGGCCGATTCTGAGCGGAATTTTGGCAGGATGAAACCATCGATACGGGCGAAAAATTATTTTACTTCCCACAAAATCATTGAGATTGCTCTCGCCTCTGACAAGCCATACTACAGATAAACCCGGGCATTTGCATACCGACCAATCAGAGGAGAGGGAGGCGACCTCTCGCGACCTCCCGCGCAGATAGCTCGGAGCGGCAGCCGTGCTCCCCTCCGCCTCGAAATGCAGTTCGATAGTAACGCAGAAACCAGCGAGTGGCTGAAGCACCGCCTCCGAGAGCGGCAGATAATATAAACAAAAGCTGCCTGCATCCCATGCAGCCACACAGTCGTAGACCATTCGCTAGTAAATATTTAGGTAAGTAGGAATGAATTCGCTGGCAAGGGCTGGGACGGGAGGGGCGCGATAAATTCCGACATCAAAAGGGGAGGAAGAGACAGCGAGCGGCATCAAAATGCAATTTTTCAAATCATGCCCGTGTCAGAAGAGTTGTGACCTCATCTGGCGATAGAAGCTATTGTAGCCCGGCTATCATCCACTCTTCTAGCTGGAGGAGCTGTGTTTTACAAGCTGACAAACAGTCTACAAATTACGAATTAGCTCCGTCTAGCCAGCGACACCCCTCTCCCAGAGTGTGCAGGAAATGCGCGCGTCTCTTGGGTGGTTGCCATGACGACAGTGAAGTGCTACTTTAGATGGGAAGAAGCTGAAACACTCCCCCCTGCTTCGTTGTTGAGTTCTCTTACTTCACAAAAGGAGAGAGACGACCTACGTGATTTTGCATAATACCTCCTTGTAGACCCTGGCATTAATTCCGCATGAGGCCTCTCGCTCGTAAATCACTTCTCAATAGTGAAGCTGCAATTTTCCGCCGCTACTTGCCCGCAAGTATAAAAAATGAGTTTGATTGGAAGTTACTGGATTCCACATGATTCAACTCACAGCGACGAAAAATTGTAATAAGCTTATGAGTATGATGTGTGCTTTCATAAGTATAATAACGTAGTTCAGATAATCATTTTTATGAAGCACCTTTCCATCGCCGTTCTTTCACGTACGAAGTCTACTTTAGTCTGTTTTAAATTGCTCTTCCGACACTATTCATCTCCTAATATTTGTCTTTCTGTGTGTTCCTTTCGCATTGTATTGATCTGAAACTTTTTATAGCCCTCTCTCTCTCTCTCTCTCTCTCTCTCTCTCTCTCTCTCCTCTCTCTCCCTCTCTCTCTCTCTCTCTTTCTCCTTTCTCTCTCTCTCTCTCTCTCTCTCTCTCTCTCTCTCTCCTCTCTCTCTCTCTCTCTCTCTCTCTCTCTCTCTCTCTCTCTCTCTTTCTCTCCTCTCTTCCCTCTCATCTTTCTCTTTATATCATCTCTCTCTCTCTTTCTCCCTCCTCTCTTCCCTCTCATCTTTTTCATTATATCATATCTCTGTCTCTTATCCCTCTTCTCTCTCATCTCTCTCATCTCTCTCATCTCTCTCATCTCTCTTTATATCATCTCTCTTGTTCTCTCTCTCTCTGTCTCTCTCTCTCTCTCTCTCTCTCTCTCACACACACACACACACACACACACGCACGCACATACACACATATGCACAGTCTCTTTGTCCATATGGTTGTCTGTTCTTGTTTCTTCTCTATCTCTTTCTTTCTTTCTCTCTCTTTCATTGTCTCTCACTCTCTCTCATTGTCTCTTTCTCTTTTTTCTTTCTCTCTCTCTCTCTTTCTCTCTCTCTCTCTCGATATGTCTCTCTATGACTGTCTTACTGTCTCTCTATCTATACGTTTCTTTGTCTATATGTCTGTCTGTCTCTCTCTCTCCTCCTCCCTCCCTCCCTACCCCCCCTCTCTCTCTCTCTCTCTCTCCCCTCTCTCTCTCTCTCTCCCCTCTCTCTCTTCTCTCTCTCTCTCTCTCTCTCTCTCTCTCTCTCTCTCTCTCCCTCCCTCCATGTAACTAGTGAAACAGGCTGGTCACGCCTCATTCCCCACGGCCTAATCTGGTGGCGCCCTCCCTCACCCAGGCATTTCATCGCCACACAAGGGCGAGAGAAATGGATGACACACTCCACTTGTGATTTGATAACTCGCAATATCGCCCCTGCAGACACGGTTTGGGTCACGGAGGCGGTGGGAGGGTGGAGGTGGGGAGGGGAAGGGGGTTTGGGAAAGGGAGGGAGAGTGAAATAAAAAAGCAGAACAAACGTGATGACAATTGGTGTTTGGTCCGTGCAAAGGAATACTTAAAGCTTCTTGCATGGAAGAAAAAAAGGGGAAAGCTAGAATATTAACCCCATGACTTTACACTCTCTTTTTTATCTCAAGAAGGAAACTATTTTGTGTAGAATGTGAAGAAAAGCACCTCTACGTTCTGATAAAGTTTATGTCAACGCAATGGTGCACTCAAATGTAAATTACTCACGCACGCTCAACTCTGCATGCACACAGATGCACATATGCAAGAACACACGCAGAATATCATGGTGATGCGCATGTACACATGGTTCTGTTTTCATCTGATCACGTCCACATTCACACGTCCCTGGATTCAAAATTAAATCAACAAGACACACAACAATTATACCATAGATAAGATAAACAGAAAATACGACTCCGTGGGGGAAAAGCCGGGGTTTCAAAAGGGCACAGTGATGCTAACAATGACCCATTGTAGGCACAAGACTAATCCACTTGGAGGAAAAAAACACACCAGAAGACGATACTTTTTTCTTCTTCAAAAAAAGGAGGGAGGAGAGGGGTGGGGGTGGGGGTGGGGGTGGGGGGAGAAAAGGAAAGAGATAGAAAGAGGCAGAGAAGAAGGAGAGAAAAGAGGTACGGAAGCTTTGACAAAAGCCCGACAGAGCGTCTCAAGCCAGTGCCCACTGAGGCAGTCGTAATTTATGCATCAGCCCGGAGCCATGGCGCCGACCCTTGGTTAATATTTTAGAGGCGATTCACTGGGGCTGAGACCTCCGTCCCTGTGGGGGAAGAAAGGCCTCTCCCCTCCAGCCTCTCCTCCTCTCCCCGCGCCCGCCCCGCCCAGGGATTAGCAATAGGCCACTCGCTGATGGCCCGCTCCGCTCGCCTTGTCGCTGGGCCCATGATGAATAATCGTGGTGGAGGAGCAGCTCTCTGTCCGTGCAGGCCTGGCGACTCGCACTCCTCCCTGCCTTTTGTTCCAGCGTCGTCAGCTCTTGTGCAGCGTTTGTCAGATCGACGGACAGATTCCAGCGCGTGGAAAATCTATTTCTTTTGCACTGACCCCTGACGTGATTTCAGAAAGGAGCCGACTGGCCGTTGTAATGCAGTGTAAATGAAGAATGTGTGCCCGAGTGGGAGAGTCTGAATTATGCAGAAATATCAATTTTTCAGATGGCCGCTTTTTCTTCAACATATCGGGTTTGTTTGATTTGCATTTTAAAAGATATGAATGATCTATCTCTCTCTCTCTCTCTCTCTCTCTCTCTCTCTCTCTCTTTCTCCCTCTCCCTCTCTCTCTCCCTCTCTCTATCTCTCCCTCTCTCTCTCTCCCTCTCTCTCTCCCTATCTCTCTCTCTCTCTCTCCTCTGTCTCTCTCTCTCCTCTGTCTCTCTCTCTGTGTCTGTCTCTCTCTCTCTCTCTCTCTCTCTTTCTTTCTCCCTCTCCCTCTCTCTCTCCCTCTCTCTATCTCTCCCTCTCTCTCTCTCCCTCTCTCTCTCCCTCTCTCTCTCTCTCTCTCTCTCTCTCTCTCTCTCTCTTCTGTCTCTCTCTCTCCTCTCTCTCTCTCTCTCTCTCTCTCTCTCTCTCCATTTACTGAATTTTAGTAGTTTTACTATAATAACTGATCTGCATCTGTACGTATTCCGTCTAAAATATTTTTCTTAATTAAGGATAACGTCGAATTTAGCACAATCCGTAGTTAAAACGTGTGTCAATAGCATTTGTGTCTCCAGCCTTTCCCCTAAATAATTCTTATCCGTATGGTCAGCCGTGAGTAAGCGTCGACTACATGCTTATTTATGGTAAATAGATTGCGTTCTTGCGACTTATATTCGATAGACAATTCACATTTAACATTAGACCATCATTTTCTTAAACATCGAAGCCGTGAGTTTTATTTTTCGTTTAAACTGAGAACAAC
>JAWQFJ010001560.1:98942-106442 GCA_034096865.1 Theodoxus fluviatilis
TTATCTGACATAGTTTGTCTATAGGACATTCTTTTCAAACAGCATGAGCACTATAAATTCAACTTATTCATTTGTACGGTGATATGCATCCATTTGTTCCATTTCTAGTACGCCACGAGCGTCACGTATTCGGTCGTTACAGCAATCCATCTTTTCTTCTGTTACGAATACATTATTCAAGCAGCAGGGTGGCAATAGTGGTCCTTCGTGACTCAAGTCTTTTTACTGTCGGAGCAGATAAACAAATAAGAGAAAAGCGAAACGATCACTCGTGCACTGAGTTTTGATGCGTAACCAGGACACTCCCCGCAGGTTGTTTTGTTTGCTTTGTATGTAAGGTTTCAGCACTAGCTGTAGGTGTAAATATGGTCAGTTATTAATATAATTGGTGAATTTAGTTGTCATGAAACTTTGTTTTGTGCGTTAATGCCATTTTCTTGTCATAATATTACACGTTACATTACGCCGAATGCGGGAAAGTTGATTGTTGTGTTCCGAGCGTTGTACTTCTTCAATCAATAAAGACTGGAGGCTTGTTAGTATTTCAACTTTGAGAATTTACTACTTCTTCTTACAGTATAATTCCGCGTGCGTAGGACTCGACATGGCGCCCGACAATTTCCCGGCGCATGCGCGCATAATGCGTAGACAAAACCAAGTGATAAACTCGTAGGCGAAACCAAGTGATAAACATGATAACACGACATCTTCCCCTCTTTGAGATTTTGCAAAAATCAGCCCAGTGGCTAGTTATTCATTAGAGTCTGTGATAACCGAGAAGGGAGATAAATTCACTTTAAAAGTTAAAAGTTCAGATCAATGTGTCCTGCATTCCAACAATGTTAAAAAATTGTTAGTTATCCTGGAAGCGGATTGGTCTGGTAACAATGCGGCCGCTGCGGGTCATCGTCACGGCTGGACTGCTGTTGCCCTCGGGAGGTCGGACTGGAGGTAGACCACCACTGGCAGTGTCGGAACTGTTGACATCTGGCGGGCGTTGACCGACTTGGACGATGGACTTGCCCTGTCTCGGACTGGTACCTGACTCTGAATTGTGACTGTCAGAGTCGTTGCAGCTGGGACGTGCTGCATTGTAGCTGGGACTGCCACAATCTCTATGCTGGTCTCTGGATATAGGGACAGGGATAGCGTGACTGGACAGGGACAGGCGCTTGTGGACCGTGCTGGGGTTAGGACGGGACCGCTCAGGCTGAGGACTGTGGAACAGCCTGAGATGACGACGATTTCGCCGGAAGTTCTTGCCGTTAGGCGTTTGCACCACATAGGATCTTGGTGCACACTGCTGTTGGACGATGGCTGGACTTCCCCACTTCTTCTCGTTGTCCAGCTTCTGGAGAACTGGGTCACCTGGCGAAAGTTCTCCCAGTGGACGGACTCCGTGGTGTCTGTCAAATACTTTCTTGTATGCTGCTTTGTGTTCTCTATCCTTGTCAGCCACAGACTTCCTTTCATAACTTGGCGCAAGGTTTTCAGGCAGGGTTGGGAGTGTTGTACGAAGCTTTCGGCCGAATGCTAGCTCGGCTGGACTCTTGCCTGTCGCTGCGATAGGAGTGGCTCTGTGGGCAAGTAGTGCTATCATTGGCTCCTTCTGGCCCAGAATCTTCTTGGCTTCTTGTACAGCTCTCTCAGCTTCGCCGTTTGCTTGCGGGTAGTGCGGGGATGTGGTGATGTGTTCAAAGCCCCAACGCTGTGAAAACTGCTTGAACTCTGATGATGTGAACTGACGGCCATTGTCAGTAATGAGTGTTTCTGGAATCCCGTGACGAGCAAACATGTTGGACATCCGTCCGATGACTTCTGAAGAGGTGATGTTTCTGAGGTAGGCTATCTCGAGGTATCTTGAGAAGTAGTCTATCAGTACAAGGTACTGCTTTCCCTTGAGTTCACAAAGATCAGCTGCACACTTCTGGAATGGCCTATCTGGTAGTTCTGTTGCGATGAGTGGTTCTTTTCGCTGAGCAGCCTGTTTCTCTTGACAGTGCTTGCAGTTGCGGACGATTTGCTTGATGCGCGTGCCGACTCCTGGCCACCAGCACGCTGCGTTCGCTCTCTCACGGCACTTTACGATGCCGAGATGACCGTCATGGATCCTTGCTAGGATTTCATCTCTCATGGACGCTGGTATCACGATGCGGCTGCCTCTGGTGAGCAGGCCGTTGTTCTCGCTGAGTTCGCCGCGGACTTCGAAGAGATCACGCAGTCCTTCCTCAACATCTGACGCGTACACTGGCCATCCTTCTCGCACGTAGTGTAATGCTGCTTGGATCAAACTGTCTTTCTTGGTTTCTTCTGCCAGTTCTTTCAGCTTCTTGTCCGGCATGTGGTAGGACCAGGACAGGTTCACGCTGTCGACGTAGTCTGCCACGTCTTCGATGAGTAGCTCCACTCTGCTCACATCTTCTTCTTTGTACTTCTGTGGGCTGCGAGAAAGAGTGTCTGCCACGACGAGCTGCTTTCCCGGCACGTACTCTGCGATGGGGTTGAATCTCATGAGTCGCATGAGCATTCTCTGACATCTGACTGGGGTATCCTCAAGGTTCTTGTAGTTGATGATGGGGACGAGAGGCTTGTGATCCGTCTCTAGCTTGAAACTGGACAGGCCAACCAGGTAGCGGCTGAACTTCTCACAGGCGTAGACAGCTGCGAGAGTTTCCTTCTCGATTTGTGCGTACCTGCGCTCAGTGGGTGTCAAGGTACGTGAACAGTACGCTACCGGCTTGAGGATTCCGTCAGGGTATTGCTGTAGCAGGACTCCACCTACTCCATAGCTGCTTGCATCTGCACTCACTGTTGTGGGCTTTCTTGGGTCGTAGAAGGCAAGTGTGGGTGTTGACGTCAGCATCTTCTTCACCTCACTCATGGCTTTGATCTGCGCTGGCCCCCATGACCAGGCTCTGTCGTTCTCCAAAAGTTCTGTCACTGGCCGCAGTACTGTCGACAGGTTCGGCAAGTATCGGCCCAGAAAGTTGATCATGCCCAGAACTCTCCTCAACTCCGTCACGTTGGTGGGGTCTGGCATGTTGGTGATGGCTTCAACCTTGGTCGGATCTGGAGAGACTCCGTTCTTGCTGATGCGATGCCCAAGAAACTCGATCTCTTGCTTTCTCAGCTCGCACTTGTCTGGGTTGAGCTTGAGGTTGACACTGGCTAGTTTCTTCATGACGCCGCCCAGGTGGCGCTCATGGGACAGCTCGTCTTCGCTGTAGACGAGGATATCGTCGAAGAAGCAGACGACGTTGCTCTGATCCTTCAAGATGTTTTCGACTGTGCGTTGAAAAATCTCAGGCGCTGAGGATATTCCGAAAGGGAGTCTCTTGTAAAAATATCTCCCGGATGTTGGGGTTATGAACGTGGTGAGCTTCGCTGTCGAAGGGTCGAGAGGCAACTGCCAGAAGCCTGAAGTCGCGTCGAGCTTGCTGAAGAACGCTGACCCCGATAGCTTGTGCAGAATGTCGTCGAGGGTTGGAAGGATGTACCTCTCCCGCTTCACAGCCAGATTGAGCTTCTTGAAATCTGTGCAAATCCTCACGTCGCCGGACTTTTTCAGTACTGGTACGATGGGAGCGCACCAGTCTGTAGGTTCAGTCACTGCTTCTATGATGCCTTTGGCTTCCATCCTGGCCAACTCTTTGTTGACTTTCTCCAACAGTGGTATTGGTATTCTGCGCGCTGTGTGTAGGCTGTAAGGTTGTACATCGTCTCTCAGCAATATTTTCACTGGGGTGCAGTCGACTGGTTTCTCATCCAGTGCACCGAAGGGTAGCCTGTCGATGGTGTCGATTCTTTTTACGAGACCCATCCTTGTTGACGCTTCTCGGCTGAGAAGATTGTCGGTCTTCGAATTCACGACGAAGATCCGAAGTGGGAATGGCTTATCGTGGACTCTGGTGACTGCTTCGAACTGTCCCAGGCACTCCATCACGCCGCCAGCGCTGCGCAGAATCGTGTTAGATTTCCGTAGCTGTGGTCGTGGACTCATGTTGCTATACTGGGCTGCCGAAATGACGCTCACATCTGCCCCTGTGTCGATCTTGAACGTGATTTTGCTGTTTTCAACTGTCAAGACTGTAGTCCACGGTGGTTCGTTGTTGGTCCCACTGTTCACTGGCCCAATGAAGATTTCTTCTTGTGTCACTCTGTGTACTTCGTCCTCTTCTTCTCCTCCTCTTTCTTCATACTGGTAGTCGTAGTAGTCGGAGTGGTGCTCTTCCACTGAGTGCATCGATTTGCTTCTGCATACTGCTGCGAAGTGGTTTGGCTTTGAACAATTTCTGCACCTTTTTCCCTGTGCAGGACAGATCTCTGTGTTGCTATGGTGACGACCACATCTTGAGCATGATGATGAGTAACCTCCTCTCCCTCTCTGCGAGAAGTGATTTCCACGGCCGCGTGGACTGCCACTGGTATGCTGGTTCTGCTGACCGCCGCCCCTATGGCCAGAGCCGCCGCCCTGTGGATGATGACTGCCGGATCTGTCACCTCGATTACCGTTGTAACCGCTGCGCCTACCGCCTCTGTGATGGCCCCCACTGGCCCCTCTGCCGCTGTGGACTGCATCGATCGTCTGGCGTTGCTCTGTTAGCTGTGTCTTTACTTGTTCATATTGTCGTGCTGCAGTGATGGCATCTTGAAGTGTCAGTGTCGGTGTCAGTTGGAGCTTTTCTGAGAGCTCGCGATCAAGAACTCCAAGGACAAGACGATCTCGGATTGCTTCGTCTTTGTTCGGTATCTGTGCTAGATTTGCCAGATCGTACAATTCTCTCACGTAGGCTTCTATGGTTTCCCCCTGCTTCTGGTTGCATGAGTGGAACCTGGCTCTTTCATGAATGACATTTACTCGCGGAATGAAGTAGCCATCAAATTTCTCCAGAATAGTCGCGTAGACTTTTCCTTCTTCTTCCGACAGTTGAAAAGACGTCAGAATCTTCTCTGCGTCTGCACCCATAACGTAGATAAGAGTACTTATCTGGATTTCCGCGTCTTCTTTGTGCAGCTTTGAAGCCGTGAAGAATCGCTGGAAACGTTGCTTCCACTCGGGCCATGCTGTAGGATTGCTGAAGTCGAAGTTTTCCGGAGGCTTGAACGGACCCATCTTCACTGTTTCTCCTTAGACCAGTACCACGTGAAACCGGTTCTAGAAACGAGACTCACACTGGATTTTGATCTCAGTTCAGCACACGCACTGTTCACAGTTTACCGCTGTTGCGTTTACCGCTGCCACCATGTTGTGTTCCGAGCGTTGTACTTCTTCAATCAATAAAGACTGGAGGCTTGTTAGTATTTCAACTTTGAGAATTTACTACTTCTTCTTACAGTATAATTCCGCGTGTTCTAGGACTCGACATGGCGCCCGACAATTTCCCGGCGCATGCGCGCATAATGCGTAGACAAAACCAAGTGATAAACTCGTAGGCGAAACCAAGTGATAAACATGATAACACGACATTGATCATGCGCTCATCGACTCTATAAGTCTATGATCGTGAATTTTCTGTCCTCACCTGACCAGGGAAACGAAATAGTCAATTCAAGCCAGAACTAAACAATTATATGCTGCCACTCATTCGAGCATTACATGAAACATTATATCACACTAGCTCGATCGTCTGCTGGCGTAGTGGCTACGGTTTGATTGTGTTCGTCTCCTAGGTATGTACGGTACGTGTGGTTTGTTTGAGTACTAGCTGTAAGTGTAAAAATGGTCAGTTATTAATATAATCGGTGATTGTAGTTGTAATGAAACTTTTTGTGTGTTTTAATGCCATTTCTTGTCATCATCGACCCGATCTTACAAGTTAGACATTACGCCGAGTGCGCTCAAGTTGATCACTCATCGACTCGATGATAGTGAATTTTTTGTCCTCGCCAGACCAGGGAAACGAAATTGTCAATTCAAGCCAGAACTAAACAGTCATCTGCTGCTACTCATTCGAGCTTTACATGACACAGTACTGTTTTCCACCCCCACATACATGTACTTTGAGCGATCTAGTATTCAGTGCAGACGCTTCGAGAAAGTAACCGGAACTGCCAGGTTCTACCTAACGCGTTGTTTTTCGACAGAGAGCGCCGAGGATAACTCCTTCAGGGTACGTTAATGAGAATGTCCTATAAAATGCAACTCTTGTGAATACGGCATCTGGTAAAAGTATTTTGATCATTCAAACATAGGCAGAAAGCATGCCTCTAATAGCATGTGCATATAGAATAAGAACATGAATATTTTAAACAGTGCCCATATCAATTCGTTATTAGACCTATCTATATTTGTGTTTCTAGTTCATGTACTAGGGAACGTGATCAGTATCAGTATGTCTTTCAGTATGTTTCAATTCTATTTTCACCGGGAAAGTCGCGAGGAATTTGACTCGATCTTTCTCAAGTAAAACTGACAAGAGTCGTGCCTATCTCAAAGATCAGGAGAAACACCCTAACCGCGAACTCTTTCCCACAATCGCCTCTCAAGCCGTAACAAATTGAATCTCATTCCATTTTAACTGCCGGCCTTTATTCCTCCACAATCGTGTGGACTATCTCTACGACAGCAATGCTAGTCGCGAGTCAATTAAACCCCCTTAAGGCCGTCGCTCCAAAACGTTTGATCTTTGAAGAGTTGCGTGAAGTTCTGTTGGCGCTGGAGGATCCAATCGAAACCATGACCACCGCCAACAAGCTTAGCTGTCTCTTCTGCGCCGATTTACACCTACTTAACATAAACAGAGACCCCCGAGTTTTGGCGGGTGTTTGTGGGTCTGCTTCGGAGTGAGTTCTATCAGAGACCCTTCCTCCCTTCCTCTCACGCATAAATAGCCTGCTCGTTGACAGTCATGGCGATGGTTCTTGCCGTAAAGGGTGCAGGGAAAGCACAAACCTATAAACACACCAACACCTCGCCTGGCGAAGGCCACTCTTCAAAGCGGCTGCAGCCTGCTCAGACCAAGCGAGCAGCGTTAACATTTGGACCGTGTCCGCTGGGCTGGGCGGAGAAAAAGTAAATAGCTTGTGTTGGAAGAAAAGCGATATACCCGTGTCCTAGGCGTCTGTTTGATCCTCTCGTCTACTCCTGCTTTCTCCCCGTGTATGTCTCACCATTCCAGTCACGCCTTTACTTCACGCCTTTACTTCGTCTGCGTTTTTTGTCTTGTTTCTCATCTCGCCGCTCATATGGATAACTCTCATTATGATGGTCGTGCCTATCAAGTTCTTTGCATCAGTCACGCTACGGTAGTTTTTTTCTTCTTGTCTGCTCGCTTCCATGTATTCTTTGTTATCTCGCTCCTCATTTTTGTCATTTCAAAACTGTTTTCTCTCTTCTTCTTTTTTTCAATATAAGTCTCTTCTATCATCTCGTCGCATTACCTTTCTGCCTCTTTGAGGTTTCATCTTTTGGCAGCCTGTTTCTTCCTTTCTTACTGACTGCGTTTTGCATGCAAACGTCTTAATTTCTCACTCTCTTCGTTCCTCCCGGTTCTTTTGTTT